>JAOVYW010000007.1:8618798-8637089 GCA_025775045.1 Hiodon tergisus | reverse complement strand
ACAGGATACGCGTGGATACATTAGACAGGATACGCGTGGATACTTTAGACACGATACACGTGGATACTTTAGACACGGTACACGTGGATACATTAGACAGGATACGCGTGGATACTTTAGACACGATACGCGTGGATACATTAGACAGGATACAAGTGGATACATTAGACACGATACGTGTGGATACTTTAGACACGATACACGTGGATACATTAGACACGATACACGTGGATACATTAGACACGATACACGTGGATACATTAGACAGGATACGCGTGGATACATTAGACACGATACGTGTGGATAAATTAGATAGGATACGCGTGGATACTTTAGACACGATACGCGTGGATACATTAGACACGATACGCGTGGATACATTAGACAGGATACGCGTGGATACATTAGACACGATACACGTGGATACTTTTGACACGATACACATGGATACATTAGACAGGATACACGTGGATACATTAGACAAGATCTTAACGCAAATCCTCTTAAAAACAAACTTTGTTAAACTCTCTTTGTTGTAGAAAATGTTGTCCTACAAATTAAATTATACTAATGGTAATGCACTATTTCATTTTATATTTACAATAATGAACCCACGTGTTTCAGCAAAAAGGACCCCTGAATAGGAATCGAACCTGGGTCCCTTCACTTCCGCACCCCAGGCACAACCTCCTACGTGAGAAACGGTTCACTTGTTGAGCTGAAGACCAAAGTAATGGCACTCTTGTTTTGGACTCCAGGGAGCAATGCGCTGTCCGTAGCGATCGAGCCTACAGCTGTGGCTAAGATACACAGAAAAAAAAAAACAAGACTGCAGATTGGTCAGCTGTTATATGGCATGTTTTATCATCGTCAGAGCACTGAGAAAATTAAAGCTCGCAGGCAGCGTTGTCTGCTGCAACACGAATCAGCTTAAGACTAAAATAGTTTTAAACCCATGTTAGATACATTTATCCATTACCATAATAAAGCTAGTATAAACCCATTCTTAACAATGTTTGCTGTAGTCGATTGCTGTGTGATTTTTCTGTTAGCCCAAGAACAACTTCGCCCTGGAAAATAGGCGACTGTACAGAATAAAATTGGCTATGCATGGTAGTAGTGTACTGGAAAAAAAAAGTGAGGTATAAAGTCAAATAGAATTAGGTTTTAATAAGGTGTTTGATTTGTTATAATAACATTATTGTCACAACACAGCCCCAGTTCCTCAGTAGATGTTATCAGGGACTTCTCCCAACTCTTTCTATCTAATAATTAAATTAACATTCCTGAAGCCCATGTGCACTGTTTCAATCACCTTCTGCTCCCATTGTCCCCTCACCTCCCCACTTAGTTTTCTGTTCCACATATAAGCCCCTCACTAACCCTCACTCTTTGTGAAGTATTGTCAGTTTCATTGTGGTGTCTCTGAGTGCTCACTGCTGTTACCTCGTTCCTTGCCTTGCCTTGCCTTGCCTTGCCTGACCCGACCTCGTCTTTGTATGTTCCTTATAACTCTGTTTGCCTGATCGCCTGACCATTGCTTTTGTCCCCGACCACGTCTTTGACTACCCTTGATTGCTTTCTCCTGCCAGTACTCGACCCACTTCTGTCTGACCTTCCCTATCAGCACTGCAACTGGGTTCCCCTTAACCTGTACCCTGTGGAACGTTACAATTATAAGGTCTTGGATAAGCTCTGACTTGGTAACAAACGAGTTAGTGGGAGCTGAAACAATGAGGTCCAAATCGGCGAAAGAGCCGAAACGAGCTGAAGACTGGTTGGTTTCCTTGTTGTTTTTGACTTGCATTTGCAAAAACTGTAACTGAATAACGGCAAAAGTCATGCCAAAGCAACAACCATGACAAACACTACAATAAAATAAATTAAATTATTCACATTAAACCATGTTGACATAGAAAAATTGTATGACTAGTGTTCTGCGTCCGATAGTTAAACCTCCTCTCGACAGCATTGCCAGCCTGCAGACGCTATCGAAGCCCGCGGGTAAAGCTGGTTAGTGACGATCCGAGATCAGCTATACCAATCTCACCCAGACCAGGTAACGCCAATTGTTCTCCCTCGGTGGGGTGAATTGAAAAATAGCGTGATCTGGATTCCCCCTGAATATAAAAATCTGCACTCGAGTGCATGTTTATTGACTGAGCCACCCAGGAGGCCCCATATCTTTTAAACTTTATGCTTCCACCTGTTACCATTGTGCTGATGGAGATGAGAGGAGAAAACCTGCTGGTGTGTCTTCTGCCTGCCCTCTTCCTTCAGCAATGCAGAGTTAATCGTGGCACTCACCGTGACGTTCTCCCTATCCTTCAACAGCGCTGTGCGTCAAACAAGCGAGAGATCCGTAGCTCAAATGTGCCGACTGCCGAATCACGTTACACCCCGCCTTATTGCTACCCACTGCGGCCATGCTAATCCCTGAGTAAGAGTCTCTGGATCTCCTTTGTCTCTGATTGGCGGAGGTTGAGCTTGGTTCGGAAAACAGTAAATTATTTCAATGGACAGCATCTTAAAATGTCCCCGATGTGCAGCTTGTTTGCTTATCATGTGATCAAGGTTGTGTAGTGATCAACTCAGTGATCAAAATGAAAACCCCACAAGTGTGGGACTTCTCATGCTTTATTACTTCAAACAGGTTGTCATCCATGCGGAGAGAAATGGAAGGCAGGTAGAACTTCCTGCCCTGTTCTTGAGAGGATGAGAGAGGGACGTTGGAAATGCATGCAGGGAATAGCATGTGCTTCTGCTATAAGAACTTTCTGAGGGCCTGGGAGAAAGGTAGACTCAAAATCAATCTGTGCAGTGAGAAAGCAGAAGCTGCTGTTGAAGGGTCTGCTTTGTTAGGTTTGTGTTATGTGTTATGGCACATGGTTTCCCCTATGAAGGGGGGGCTGAGGGATGGGCTTAGGAAATGAAAAGAAATTATGCTAATGTGTGCTGGTGCACGTGCTCTTGTTTGTTTTTGTGTGTGTTTGCTGTGCAGTCCAGGCTGGTTTATTTGCATGTCTTTTTGCCCTTTAGATGATTAGCAATGCTGATTATCCTGTGGTGAAATGTGAGTGTGTGTGTTTGTGTATTTTACAGTTATATTATTTTTCTCTCGTGGTGGCTCTCCCAAATGGAGAACTGAGGCCGAATTGAATGAAAGAAAGGACAGACACTGTAATCCGTCACAGTGGAAACCATCTACACGTCTGATGAATCACAGCTGACCCTGATCTTATTACACTGACACTGTTATAGCTCGGCTGTAATTCTCTCTCTTGATTTTATTTCTTTCTTTCCTTTAAGGGATTGTAAATTTTGTATAGTTCCATCAGGACTCAGGAAGTAAGCAGTAGTATCTCCCTACATTGAGTGTTTGTCTCCATGGTTTGGACAGTAAAATGTAATTTAAAAATGTCATCCCCATTCTGGGCTGTGTATAGTGTCGGCTGTAAAACGTGGATGGTGGAATAAAATGAAAATGTGCAGGGGAAATGAAACATGCATGCAAATAATACTTTGATCATCCCAGCAGTCCTGCCGTTGTGTGTGTATAAATGTGCAAGCTGCCTCACGGTCACAAGGGGGCGTAGTTGTTGATGCGCCCTTAGCAGCCGAATCCAGTGACAAAGGCTGCGGAAATAACGACTGTGTCACAAGGAACTGTCACGAAGGCAGTATCAGTCTGGGGGGAAGAAGAAAATACATCATCATCAAAGTGCAAACGTGGGCGTGCGCCTCAGCCGTGATAGATGAGCATTCTCCGAGACCAGGAGGCAAGGGCATGCGTTATGTGCCATTAGCTCTATGTGGGTCTTGGGCCTCCCCATTGAACAGGGTGATGGGGGGGATTCATGGCGTCACCCTGGATAACATGGCTGGGTTGCCGCGTACACTGTCCTCGTTCCCGGTGTCTGGAGGCACTGGAAACATACGCCCAGGATTACTCTGACGTGATCTGCCGTGGTCCTCTGCTATGATCTCAATGCATGTGCTGGCGTGGCCTTTTTGAGTCCATCGTGCCACATGGCATCCGTGCAGCTCCAGCTGTCCATTGCCCTGCTAAGTGACATTTTGTTGGTATTTTTCTTAAATTAAAAAAAAAATTCTGGAACCTCTTAGGAGTTACTGCTTCAAGCACACACATGCACCTGCACACACACTATCTCTTATAGCTCAAAATGATATGATTGCCGGGACTATACTGCTGAGCGTCGCTATCTCATCATTCGCAGTCCTCTCAAAATTACCTTATCAATGCTAAAGTTACACTCGGGTCTTCATAAGAATCCAGTTAATTCTTATTAAATATCCAACCGGAAACATGCTAGGAATTTAATGGCTTTCGATGGATTTTCTTTCAGCGTGCCGACAATCTTGGAGAAATCACATAGAGCAGCCATTCCCAGTTTAATCAGTATTTTAGCACATTTTCCACTCCAGTCGTCACCAGGCACCAGTGACGCAGAGAGCTGTAGAAGTCACCCTGAATAAGCCAGAGTGGCACACACTGAGGTTGCAGGCAGGCCTCCAGTCTACCCGTTGACAGGAAGCAGGGAAGTGCGAAGGAGAACCTGACGGGACTGGGGGGGTATACAGAACGCTGGCATCTAACGAAGCATTTGTACATCTCTACATTTTGTAAATAATTAAGAGACCAGACCTTAGAGCTGGCTTACTCTGTTTTCACTGTCGGGCTAGAATTAAAGATAGAACTAACGCAAGAAAGAATTCCAAGAGACCAGAGGGGTTATATAATTTATTTATTTTAGGCAGTTCAAAGCTGATCCGTGGTGTGCTGGGTCTGCTCTGAGCATTTAGAGAAAGCCTGAGAGATGCTATTAGTCTCGGGCCGCGGGGGTCTTCTAGCACAGACGGACACAAACCTCAGGGACTGAAGAATCCTTTAGCATGTCTGGGAGAGCCCATGTCCGAAACATCCCGTTTTCGGACTTTTTCTTCCTTTCATGTGTTTTATTCCACTGTTATAGCCGTGGAATTATTAGACAGATGTTTAATAATTTCAGGGTCTGTGTTTTTGAATATAGAAACTGAATTGAGTAGAATGCAACCATATATCCTGGAAAACCGTGAGATTAGAATTTTTGTTTTCCAGATTTAGGCATGTATATAGAAATTATTAGCTTGCAATTAACGCAAAATTCATACCAATATATGACAGAATCCCACGTACTGTGCCACCTTTCCCTTACATTTTTAAAAGCTGGTCTGCTTGTCATGGGTCATGGACACAATCGCCCTCAGAATCATCAGCAACATGTGATTGAAACTGGTGTACATTTCTGTTCAAATTAAATCATGTCATTGTTTGATGGTAAGTTCCTTGAAGGTGAAGCGACTCCATTGGCTATCTACCAAGCATAGGTTTCACCAGGCTATCAGCACCCTACCCAGAAGACTCTCAGCTTTCTGAGATGAAGATGATGTGGCCATGGGAACTGATTAAAGCGTCTTATCACAAGTCTTACTTAAGAATGTTTTTGGCTGATCATGATTTGGCACAAGCACTACGTAATTATTCTGTTAGTTTGACACTGGTGAGAATGTGATGTATTCTTCTTTTCTCTTAAATGTCACATTTAAGGGTAAGAGTGGAGACTAGCCACAAGCTTTCCAATGCTCCATAAAAGTACAGAATCAAGAAGGCATAACATACTGACAGCTGGTTTTGTTTCACAAGGTTGTTGGTCACTCTAGCTCCATGACAAATATAAATTATCTGCACAAAGACAGATTGCAATTAACCTTGTGAATATGTTTGCAGGTACTGCCTTTTCTTTGATTCTCAGTGTACTCAAAATCAAAGCCTTTCATTTGAACATTCTTATATTAGGCCATTGGATAACTTGTTGGTTAGATGTAATGAAATTCATGTTTAATGTCCTCAGAAACCCCTGAAAGCCATTTTCTTGGCAAGAAGTCAGACCGGAGTGTTACTCCATTCCTTCTTTGTCTCTTTCTCTAAGACACGCACACAAGCGCACGCGCACGCGCACGTACACACACACACACACACACACACACGCACACGGACACACACACACACGCACACACACACACGCGCACACAGACACACACACACATGCACACACACACACGTGCGCACACGGACACACGCCTCTCGAACACTCTCATGTAAATGCTGGCCTGTCAGGCTCATGATGGCTGATCTTCATGAGTCACTGCCTGTCACCCGGCGCCACCGTTTGTCTCCTAAATCAGTGCAGAACACCTGCGCCTCACGTCCGCATTCAGATTTAGTGCATCTGTGAGGGGAACGAGAGAGAGAGAGAGAGAGAGAGAGGGGGGGGGGCACTGAGAGAAGCTGAAGAGAAAGGGAGGGAATCCTGCCGCTCGGCATTCCCTCACCAAACAAACTGAATAGGCTGCTACTCGGACCGGAACGATATGGACGAAATACTGTGTTCAAACCACAACGCAGCTCCCTGGGAAATGCTCAGCCAGGCGTAGGGCAAATTGCTTCCTTACCTGAAGAGCACTTGAGGCTGCAGATTTTACTTTGGTAAGGGCCTAGAAAACAGCAGTTGAAAATATCGACCAATGACATCATTTTCTCAGAATTCCATCATATAATTTTAGCTCTAATATAAGCAACAATGATAAATTATGTAGGACAAAATTCTACTGACATTTAGAACAGCCGTTTGTGGGGGACGGACGATCAAGGATTACTCAGTGACAGCAAATCCAGTGAGACAGTCAAAACAAACCCCACATATACAAATGATTTAAAACACGTAGGCTGTCTAATGGAGTAATCAGACAACCAGACTGTAAGATAGCTTTCAGACATTAAGTTGCTGTCAACGTGGCATGGCATCAGGAATCTAGAAGCTGTGTTTTTTGTGTCACGCTTCACCTACATGACCAATTTTCCATTAGAAACCTCACTGTTGAGCAGTTTACCCAGCTCAGCTGACTGGCACCACTCGTTTATAATAAGCATGCTGTTTTATAAGATCAGTTAAATTCACTGCATTGCCTCTGAGTGAGGCCTTTAGTCAGCTGGCGTCCTCAAAAGACACTGACAGTTTGTGTTTGGTTCATTTACAGTCCTGTCCAAGATCAGTTTATAAGGATTGGCTCAATAATCAACGAGCTAGAATTTTAGGCAGAGAACTGTCATAGTAAAGCTATTCTTTATCATATACATAACTAGTCAAATGCAGGCTGAATATGGACTTTATTCATCCAACCACAGCCAATGATGTGGGCTACTAAAGCATAACATGAATTTATTTTAGCTTCATTGGAGTCAACCAATTTCCTCTTGGTGACTGAACTGAGCATGAATGTCCACTAGAGTGACAGACTACCTGTATATCCCAGCTGTTCAGCCATGCTCAAGTGGTATTGATATAAAAGCAGTCAAGCGCCAGGGCGGTTGAAAGGAAGCATGTTGTCACAGCAACAAGTTTCATCATGATTTAGAGGCATAAGGTTCCTGTGCCTTTCAAGGCGCAGGATTGGTGTAGCACGCCGACGTGCTTGGTTCGGAATAAATCTCGAAATACACTTCCAGGTTCTCGGCTTTCTTGCCGGCTTTATTTTACAAACAAAAGAAACAACAAAAACGCTCTTCAAGGATCCCCCTCACGGGTTCACCCCAAACACAACAAACTAAAACAACAAACTAACAGAATACCGAAATTAACAATTCAAATGGAAATTCTTCCGTAACGTTTTGCCGGCGCCGACTCTCCCCGCTTCTCGGACGCCGTCCTCTCACCGACTCCTCTCCCGACTTCCAGCCCCTACTGAGGGATCACAGGTCGTTAAATGCTGTTCACAATTAGCGTAATCCTCAGCCAGTACTGGTGGGCATGCCCGGACCTCTGCTGTGCGTGTTCTCGAGACGGACGCGTGGCACATTCAATTAAGTGGGATTTTTGGACCCCTGTACGCACCTATCAAATAATTGAATCGTCGTTAAGGAAAATTGATTGGGAAGTGCGAGTGGAAGACAACATGGATCAGTCAATACCAACACCTCAATACCAGTCTAAGCCCCGAATGAAGAACTGGGGTTAAAGGTGAACCTTTTTAACGTGGTGTATCTGACCTTAATGCATTTCTTCATTTTCCAAAATCCCCGATGACAACAAATCTTAGATCCAGCAGTGATCACACCTCCAGCCCTGAAGTCCTCACTGGGTTTTGTTGACAAGCCGAGGGTGCCAAATTGTTATGGGGAGGCTTTAACCGACTTGTCTAGCCATATTTTTTACTTCAGAAATGCTGCCGTTGGGGTTTTAGATTTTTCTAACTGCTCAAGGGGCCTTTAAGCATGACGGCGATGGGGATGCAAAAGCCGGAGCCAGTTGCTGTGGTGACAAAGTGATTCCCTTCTGCCGTGCTTGACTAGCGATGGGCAGAAACAGTGTTAAAGCAGGGATACCCAGTTTAATTGAAAACCGAATACAGATTAAAGCTTGAAGCTGAATGTTGCTTTTGAATGTCCTCACAAGTTATCACTTTGGGACCAGGTTGTCCGAGTCACTGCTTACATTAATCGCGTGTTGCATGGCCTGAACCCACACTTGAAGGTCAATGCAATTATGTCCACAATTGTTAGACTTTTTTTTTCCACACTACAAAGAAAATGAAGGCACAAATGGGTTCTTCGAATGCAGTTCCATCTGTCCTTGGGTAAACCTATACACTGACACTCCTCAGGTTCATAAATCGTTCACCTTTGAAGGGTCGATATGAAGACGAGGCCACACCGTAGTCTTTTAACCGGGTCCTTGAAGTGACCTCCCATCCCCCCGATACTGTTCAATCCCAACCATTAGACTTAATTATAGACAAAGTCAGCCTGTGTATGTCTATTACTGCTGATTTATATGGTCAAGCCACGGCCATCAATGGTCCTAAGTGACAGCGAGATAGATTTTTCAACATGTGCCTGTGTAATGATTGGGACATGTATGACAGGGGACAAGTTTTGGGGGAGGGAGCGCAGACGGCCCTTGGGATCAGGAAGCAGTGTGGTGATAGGTTCTGGAGGAAAAATGACTCAGAACTTTAATCAGAATTTTTCAGTTCATTGGGTTTGCTTTTATCACTCTCCCACACGAGTGCATTGTAACGGGATAATTGTTTGAAGCGATAACAATGAGTTCATGTGTGAGGCATTGATCTTCTCTCCTTGCGTGTGAATTTAGCACCTTTCTAGTTAAATGAGTAATTTAATACAATTCCTAATAAACCCTCATAAACTCTCAGAAAGGTTCCGAATGGTATCTCTCCCTGGAGTGCCACAGAGAACCTAGGTTTGAATGCATCTCTGTGTGCGTATGTGAGACTTGTGTGCGATGGCGTGTTTGCACCGTATTTGTCTATTAAAAAAGTTAAAGCATGTGTGCATTTGTTTGCGATTAAGTGCGCATCTTTTTAGTTGCTCCTGTTTGGAAGAGAGTGTTTAATCTTAGTTTCATTTGAAAAGGTTAATGGACAACATACAGCAGACTTACTTCTTCCTTTTTTCCAGGTAATGGAGCATACTTAAATAAGCTGAATGCTTGAATCGGGCCTGAATAATGCTTTGCTGTGCTATTCCATTTTAGCACAATAAGGTCAGCTGGCTTGTTAGCTTCAACTTGTTGGCAAAATAGCCAATCATTAATAAGCTGACAAGCTACTTTGAGACCTGTTAGCTGGCTGTAGCTAGCCTGCATTTACACCAAACTCACACCAATGTCCTTTTAATAGCTGCACAGGAATGTTCCCAAGGATTATAGCCACAGTCTATTGATAAAGTACAGCCTTGCAAACATTTGTAAGTGGGGCAATCATTTTTGAAAACCTCTATTTTGTGCAATAAACAACGGCTTCTGCCTCCTCTGTTCATGGGGAGCAATGGCCACTTTCTTTGTGGCTATAAAGGTTTCATTTCAAGCAAGTAATTGAAAGAGAATTTGTATGTGGTTGCGCTGAGCATGCGTAAAGAGCCTTAGTGTTATCTAAAGCAGTTATCCATGCAAACTAGCTGTGCTGGTTAATCTTAAGATATCATATGAAGAATCTTCAGCCATCATTGGGTCCGTGGGAAAACGCATGTCACATTTGAATACTGATGTTACATTGTGCAAGTCCGTGATACAGTCTTGTATTACAATATATTGTTCTTTGTTTCATCAAATATAAAATAAAATCTAGCAAGCGTACTAGTGCCATAGATTTTGATTGGCAGTTGGAGAAAATCTACAAAAATCTAATGTATTGACAAACATGAAAGTTACAGGAGCATTTCTGCGATAAGTGTAAGGATGACATTTAAATTTCAGTTTCCGTCTGCACTCTGTGGCTCTTGCTTAACCGTGGCAGAAGTACATTAAAGACATTAAAAACGTCTCTCCAGGATGTTGTGGAACTTGCGTTAAAATAACGTTCCGTCAGTGTGCCGAGCAGCTTTCCTCTCCACTTGTTCAAAGGGCGGTCCTCCACTCCATGACTCTTGGATATTTTCCCCTCCAAAGGACGTGAATCTATAGCCCCAAGCCTGTCTCAGCCAATTTCAAAACCAATTTTGGATCTTCAGTTCCAAGAGAGCAAGCATGCTAATCACGTGCAACAGAATATATATATTTTTCTGATATTGAAGAAAATAATTCAGCTTTTTCATCATAAATATTTAACCTCTGAGACATTGAGACGCTTTCAGATTGCCCCCCACACACACACTGTAATTGATGGCATTCGCTGGTACTGTTTTGAGAGCGTGGGAGGGCAGAACATCACCAGACCAACAGAATAAATGGGCCTGAGTCAAAGAGCAGCCTTCCTGAACGGTCACTAAACAAACACCGCCCTGCTCACTGAGGAAGGAGAACGTGGTAGTAAAGTCCGATTTATGCTCTTAAACCGACTGAACTGCCTCACTCTGAATGAACCTGGTTCTACACAAGATTTTGGTTTAAACACTTCTGTAGGAAAGAAGGGCCAGTTAGAATGAAAGGTGGAAAAAGTTTACCTTTGAGAATCTGTGATTATTCAGATTGTCTTCTACTGTAGTTTAGTATATATCCCTGTTTAAGTGCCTTGTTTTAAGGGTACTTTTCTCCCAGCCCTATCTCTGTCATGTAAAGGACCCGATGGCACCGGTAGGGAGGAAGCGTTCCATTCAGACTCCATTGTTCTGCGTCATTAATTTCAGAATCTCTGTAGAATCTATGCTTATGAGTATGTGATTAGAGTTAGAGAAGTTTAAATTTACATTAAACACTTTGTGCCCGTTCGCATTCTATTGGTCGTCTTATTTTTATTAGCTTCTATATCAGAAATACACTATATGGACAAACATGTTGGGACACCTACACATGACACCTACACATTACACCTACAGGAGCATTTATGACATCCCATTCTAAATCCATAGGCATTAATATTGAGTTGGTCCCCCCTTTGCAGGTATAACAGCTTCCACTCTTCTCAGAAGGCCTTCTACAAGATTTTGGAGTGTGTCTGTTGAAATTTTTGCCCATTCTTTCAGAAGAGCATTTGTGAGGTCAGACACTGATGTTGGACGAGAGGACCTGGCTCGCAATCTCCGTTCTAGTTCATCCCAAAGGTGTTCGATAGGGTTGAAGTCAGGGCTCTGTGCGGGCCAGTCAAGTTCTTCCACACCAAACTCATCCAACCATGCCTTTATGGACCTTGCTTTGTGCACTGGGGCACAGTCATGCTGGAACAGAAAGGGCCTTTCCACAAAGTTGGAAGCATAGAACCAAAAATGTCTTGGTAAGCTGAGGCATTAACATTTCCCTTCAGTGGAACTAAGGGGCCTAGGTCAACCACAGAAAAACAACCCCATAGCATTATCCCTCCTCCACCAAACTTTACAGTTGGCACAGTGCAGTCAGGCAGAAAACGTTCTCCTGGCATTCGCCAAACCCAGACTCATCCAACAGACTGCCAGATAGAGAAGCATGATTCGTCACTCCACAGAGTGGGGGTGTGCTTTACACCACTCCATCATACGCTTGGCATTGTGCTTGGTGATGTAAGGCTTGCATACAGCTGCTCGACCATGTAAACCCATGCCATGAAGCTCCCGGCGCACAGTTTTTGTGCTGATGTTAATTTCAGAGGAGGTTTGGAACTCTGCAGTTACTGAGTCACCAGAGCGTTGGCGACTTTTACGCACTATTCATATCCATATCAGCACTCGGCAACCCCGCTCTGTAACTTTACGTGGTCTGCCACTTTGTGGCTGAGTTGCTGTGGTTCCTAAACACTTCCGCATTGCAATAATACCACTTACACTTGATCGTGCTATATCTAGGAGGGAAGAAATTTCACAAATTGACTTGTTGCAACGGTGGCATCCTATTACAGTACCACGCTCAAATTCAGTGAGCTCTTTAGAACGACCCATTCTTTCACAAGTGTTTGTAAAGGCAGACTTTATGGCTAGGTGCTTGATATTATAAACCTGTGGCAATGGGACTGAATGAAACACCTGAATTCCATGATTAAGAGGTGTGGCCCAATACTTTTGTCCATATATATTAAAAATGTATTTTCGAAAGACTACAATCTGTTCTACATAAATTTCAGGAGGGCACCATTTACTACTGGCTATTTATGCAAAAAAGTCTGAGTTTGGAACATTCAAAGAATCCAGTTAATTTCAATGGCATTTTTTGTAGTTAGTACTCTAGTACTCTTCAACCTCAAAAATATTTAACAAATGTCACATATAATAGGTTTTTGGAAAGGAGACAAATCAAACTTTAATTTAAAAGATTAATATAATATATATTTTTTTTAAATGATATAAATAAAAGATTAGTTTGACCTTGCCCAGTAAAAAATGTAACAATTATTAAACAATTATCTCCAATATCCTTTCACCCACATTTTTTGATTTGTCAAGGCACAACTGTCTACTACGTGACGAGTGCATTCGTTTCAAGCTAGCTGTAAGCAGAGGATAGTTATTTAGAAAAGAAAAGAAGGAGAGGCTATTTTTGTTGGTGCCACTGGGTGAGTTAGATTACTGCTGCTCAGAACACGCTCTGTGTTACATTAAATCTGACTCGCGGTAGAATTCCAACATTTATGCAATTAAATAAATGAGAATGAGTTGGTAGCTCTTATTAAAATAAAAATTAATGAGGATTGAAGGTTTTAGTTAAGCATACGGTATAATACAGATGTGAGAGAAACTTCAATAGCAGCCCAAAGGCATGGACTCTGCGTTGTCTAGACAACATTTTGTGAAAAAAAGATTCACAGCTGGTTTCCAGTGTAATTTGCTGACGCAGAGGTGGGTGGCAAGCAGACGGAGGGCATGCACGCGCCCATCGGTCAATACCAGCCGATGCACCCAAGCGTGTGTTTCTCTCGGCGAGAGTGAGCTCGGGCGTCGACCGTGCAGCACGGTCAGCGCTGAGACCGTGCCCAGGTGAAAGCGATCAGAGAAGGACGCGAATGCGGCACGGCAGGGGAAATTAATGGTTTTGATATTGTAAGCCAAGGTCTGACTGGTTAACTGCTTTTTTTTCTCCTTTGGAATAAACGAAAAGATCCTGTGCTGGGTAAGGTTTGCGTTAGGCTTTAACATAGCCCCCCCAGTTCTTCCTTTTATTCTGAATGTTATGTCTCGGGGGTAAATGGCTAATTAGGGGTGAGAACCGGCGCTCCAGCCAGCCCCGAGCCGGCCACGTGCCAGCGTGCTGCAGCGTATAATTTAGGAATAAGCCCAGATTGTGGCTAGAGTGAAATTTTGGAAAGGCTTTTAGAGGCTGTGCGTGATTACGTGACAGCGTCTGGTACATTTTATTCAGTCACCACGCTGTAATGTGTAGCATTGTGGCTAGGGTGTTAGAGGCCTTGATAGAGGTGTGTGTTAGGGAGAGAGAGGGGGAGAGAAAGAGAGAGAGAGAGAGCGATAGAGATGCGAGGGAGTCAACCGGCTCTCTTCACTTGTGTGGCCCTGGCTGATACGCTCAGAGAAGGTTCATGTTAAAATCATCTTCTCCAACGCTGCTCCCCCTCACTCTCAGCTGTGTCTGCACGGGCCCCTTTGCGGCGCCCCAAGGGTTGTGTTCCGTGTCCCCTGTGTTAATTAGCTACAGGATTGCAGTGGGGGCCTGGGGGGTGGGCCGGTGAGGGCACTTTCTTCATTAAAACGCTGAAGCCGAGCCAGCCGCCGTTCGGGTCTGCTTTGTCTTCCCAGCCTCTGCATGGCTGGCTTTAGCCCTCTGTCCGTGCGGCAGTGGCCGACTGCAGGTGGCGCTGGAGAGCGGAGGGTGATGGGAGGACAAAGGGGCGCTTGGCACAGAAGCACAGAAGGCTGATCCACTCTCCTCTCAGACACACAAGGTGGTGTTCTGCACCCTGTGAGTGACTGTGGTTCTCCCAGATCCGCTCTTTATCACCCGATGAGCGGCGTCCGGTACCGTAGAGAGGAGCACCCAGGTGTCCTGAAGACGGTCGAAAAAAAGCAGACTTGAAGACCATCCAACAGTAATGGAAGAGAATGATGGCATCATGGTCACCATTGTCCTTGATTGAAATCTAATTGCATCAGGAAAACCAAATTTAAAAATAGTGGTCATAGAAAAAAAAAACCCAGTACCCCAAAGGAGAACTTCACAATCAAATGGCACATAGTAATTCTATGTGCGTTTTAGATCTGACTTTGATCGCAATTCAGAAAACAAAATTACACATTAATGATATAATTTACATCAGTACGGTACGTCTTTGACCTTAATATATGAATCCAATTGAGGCTTTTCTGGTTCTGTAAAGGAACATATTTGCTTACATTAGTATTTATATTATGTTATATTTAGTTTAATCTGGGGTAATTATTGGTCACAGAAACAGAAACTTGTATGGGAAAAGGGGACCGGGGTAAAAATCTACGTAATGCCTGAAATGTGGAAGAGGAATATCCCCACATTATAGGCTTTAAAAAAAAATAGAAACACAGCAATTTTCACAGTCCTACCTATATTGACCTGGTCTGCAACAGGGTTCCTGATTGATATGGGTCTGCTGCCTGTGATATAATGATCTCTGGAGCTGTCAGAAAGTGGAAATGTGCGTCATCTATCTGAAAAATGTTTTATCTTCAGATGTCACGCACAGAAATTCAACACAGACCGATAACGCAGACTGACACACCTGCAGATTGAACAACCCTGGATACCATTATATCTTATGCATATTTTTGAACATCTTTGCGATCTGCACTGTTGTACTGTTGCTGAAAAAACTGAACAGCTCAGCTAAGGGGATCAGGAACGGGAGGGTCTGAATTTTGTACTGCAGTCTTATATTCTCCAAAGCAGTATCTCCTATTTACAGATATAAGATTGATTTGAGGCGATTATATTCATTTATTTATTTAGGCCTTCTCTCAATCAAGGACGTGAATCGAAAACTTTTTCCTATCTCGTACTCCAGCCCGTGCGCCAACCCTGTACTGTAACACTGTATGGAGTCAGTGCATCTTGGTAGTCTTGCTCTTCTATTAATTTCCTACTTCACCTGTTTCATAGTACTGCGATAAAGCGGCGTCCGATAGCTGTTCAGTTTTCTCTGCGCTCTGCGTTTCTGGGCCATCTATAGCCAAAGAGCGGGCCATTTAAGACACAGGCACAAACTCATTGTACCTCTATATTCCTGTTTATATCAAAATCATTGATGCCACTGAATGTTATCTAGCAGCACAACGATTCTGCTTGCTGGGTAGCCACCTCAATTTCTGGCCAGCGGCTGCATCGGTCTGTTTTTTAATGGTTACTTAAGTTACTAACAATGCGTTACATTCAGATTTTTCGAAGTTTGCAAGCTTTATAAACGTGGCTTTGGGAGATATTGACAGAAAGTGTTGTAATGAACAATTGCCAATCAATAGTATAAACAATGTTTCATGTGTATGTCCAGGGTTAAATCAAAGTGACAGAAATCAATTCAAGACTTTGCCCACAAGACTATTGGGTCACTTAATTGCAGTTGATAATGATAAAGTGTAACACTCTTTGTTTCCATTTGGAGAGGATTAATCACATTAGCGGAACCCATATTCCCAGTCATTAAATTCTCCTAAACGGTAATGCCGTCACACTCACACACATATCCACTAAAACATGGATATGAATGTAAGATGAGTTTTATTTTAATACTCATACAGACCCGGACAGACACACGCAAGGGGCTCTGTCTAATTATCATGTTAATAAAACTGAGTTAGACTAACCATACTACTAGCACTCTCCGTTGCTACTATCAAGGTTTCCCCTTGGGTTTAATTTTGGACGTCTTGTGAGGCTGTTGTACTGTGGCGGTACGGCATGCGTGAATCCCTGTACATCGTTAACCCGGCTAATTGTGCTGGTATTGTGACACACCGGGGAGAGACGTCTGCGTTCAGGCCGACTGGTCCACTCACCTGCTTCCACGATGCTGGGCCTGGCTGGAGTGGATTGCGGCTTGATATTTCCCATCAGCTGCTCATCATCATGTGCCAGCTGCTAACCTTCAGCAAACTATTTCTAATCACTTTTTGCTTTTCTCTTTCCGCCTGTCTCTGTTGCAGGTGGAGCGAGAGATAGCCATTCTGAAGCTCATAGAACACCCACATGTTTTAAAGCTGCACGACGTCTATGAAAATAAGAAATACTTGTGAGTATCGCTTTCTGCTCCTTAACTTCTTTTTCAACGCATCCGTTTTCACTGAATCACGGCGGCGGGGCTAATTAATGCACGGAAGACTTCTGTAACATCAATGGAGGTTTTTGTCTCACCTAATGTATTGTGTCAAACGGGACCGGAGCTGGCGCACGGCATTCTGGGAGGCCGCGGGGCAGGTTCTTTCTGCCCATGGTTCAGCCGGGGGAAGACCCCATGCATGGGCCATTGTGAGGGAGGATGGCGATACCTTGCACTGTCAGGGAGATAAGTGCCGGTAACCATTAGGTGAGGGACTAGCTAGTCCTTGGAAGCAGAAGTGGTGAGGGTCTGACCAGTTGGCGAGTGTGTGTGCTGCTGTCTGTATATTGTGTGGTTTAAAAGATCTCTATAAAAGATCTAGCACCTTTTGCACGCTAACTTTGGTCTCTAATAGTCGTCATTCAAACAACTATTAACTACAGGAGGAATACCATGGGAGTGAGTATCTGTATTTTGTACTGCCTTGGGAAGCATGCTCTGTTTGTTAATTAAATGACCAGCTCATGCCTAATGCAGGGGGGGGCTACTAACGAAGCACAAATCCAGTGGTTATAATTGCATGAAGCCCCAATTTAGTCACGCTTAACTGAGAGCTGTAAACGGACCAAAAAAATACTGTTGCTTAAATATTACAGTAATGTGCTAAATCTTTAAAAAATAAATGACGCAATCTCTAAATATAAATATTTATTATGTCTATAATTAAATTTAACTTAGGCATTATTTACAGGCATTTGTTGAAACTTAATTCCACATCAGTATTTATATGTGATCAATCCTCCCTAATCGCAAACACAACATCTTCAGAATCGAACATTGGAACGTATTGATTTTACTGCGTTTTTAAGCATATGTATAGTTTAAACGTTATATATATCAGCTTGCTCCCCCAGAATCACTTAAAGGCAATCCTCAATTATAAATGATAAAGTTACTTCAGCCCCATCTGCTGAGGTTTATTTTATTATATTGTGCTTGATTATATTTTTCCAGACCTCGTGACAATGACTGATGTTTGTCTGTGAAAATGTTACACACACAAATCATTTATGACTCCTCCGCTAATTTGAATAGCAATGACAGGTAATCGCTTGAGCAAATCCTTTAATCTGATAATAAATCAAAGGCTTTGAGAGGAGCGTTGGCGCAGAGACTTGTAACTGAATCAAACATGACAGTGTTTAGAGCCAGAGTATTACGCAGACTATGCAGAAGGCCATTGACAAACAGATTCTGTTCTCCATACGAATCATTAGACCATCGACAAACACAGATTCGGTTCCCCATATGAATCATTAGACCATCTACAAACACAGATTCGGTTCCCCATATGAATCATTAGACCATCTACAAACACAGATTCTGTTCACCATATGAATCATTTGACCATCGACAAACACAGATACTGTTCCCCGTATGAAACAGAAGACCAGCAACATCACAGATTCTCTTCCCCATATAAAACAGAAGACTAGAGACATCACAGATTCTCTTCCCCATATAAAACAGAAGACCAGCAACATCACAGATTCTCTTCCCCATATAAAACAGAAG
>JAOVYW010000007.1:8594145-8604483 GCA_025775045.1 Hiodon tergisus | reverse complement strand
TCAAAATGAGCAGCAGTAGGAATGACCCCTGAATTCACAAACAACTGCAGCTGATCCAGAACCACAGCATAATCAAAATGAGCAGCAGTAGGAATGACCCCTGAATTCACAAACAACTGCAGCTGATCCAGAACCACAGCATAATCAAACTGAGCAGCAGTAGGTATGACCCCTGAATTCACAAACAACTGCAGCTGATCCAGAACCACAGCATAATCAAACTGAGTAGCAGTAGGAATGACCCCTGAATTCACAAAAAACTGCAGCTGATCCAAAACCACAGCATAATCAAACTGAGCAGCAGTAGGAATGACCCCTGAATTCACAAACAACTGCAGCTGATCCAGAACCACAGCATAATCAAACTGAGCAGCAGTAGGAATGACCCCTGAATTCACAAACAACTGCAGCTGATCCAGAACCACAGCATAATCAAACTGAGCAGCAGTAGGAATGACCCCTGAATTCACAAACAACTGCAGCTGATCCAGAACCACAGCGTAATCAAACTGAGCAGCAGTAGGATCGACCCCTGAATCCACAACGGCAGACACCAGTTGGAAGTCTTTTGGTCATGGAAAAAAAAACACACAGTCCAATTATATTGTATTTTTTTACTCTTTTGACGCGTTTGTACTTTTTATTATTGTTTTAATTGCTTTATATTTTTCTATATTTTCCCCTGGGATATAAACAAAATGTTCCTTTGTTGTGAACACGCTTCTCCATTGTGATCAACGCTGTTTATAGTGTGGCTTGTGGGGTTGCACTTTATTTTTACCAACTTTTTTTTCTCACCTAGTTAGCCTATTTCATCTGTTTCGTCAGCCGTTTTTGCTCACACATTTTTACCGACAGAGTTATATATCAGCCGCTGACGATTGTATTCTCTAGAGGGGGGGAAAAAAACATCTCTCCTGTGAGATGATAAAGTAGGTCGATGGAGAACAATCTTCAAGCTAATTAGGAAGAGAGGTGACTGTCCGTTGTTTTTCTATTTATCTGCTTTGCGTGTAAATTCACTGCGGCGTTTGTACAATGTAACACAATGTAACGCTCTTCCGCCCCTGATTTTTGTAACGGTGGCCCTGTTTAATCTCCCCCTCTTGCCGCCCTGCAGGGCGCCCTGCCATTCGACGATGACAACCTGAGGAACCTGCTGGAAAAGGTCAAGCTGGGCGTGTTCCACATGCCCCACTTCATCCCGCCGGATTGCCAGAACCTGCTCCGCGGGATGATCGAGGTGGACGCCACCAAGCGGCTAAAGGTCAGTCAGGCCCTGGAACGGGCACTTCCTGTTATCGGTTGGTGCGTTGAATTGTAGCTTAGACAGAGTTTTGAACACCCTCGTTTGAAGTCATTAAGCACCAGAGGTTGACATCCAGTTGGGTGTGAAGCTCTAGGTATGAGTAGCAAACCATTGAGAATGGCACGGCGTTCCTGGAAACGACTAACTTTTCAGTTTCTACATTCAACCGGGAGTCTGTATCCCCGAAGCAAACACTAATATCGCATTATTTTCCTGCCTGGGATACCCATTATCCACCATGCTTAGTCGAGTGTGTGCGAGAGAGAAACCCAGCTGCCCAGGGCTCTAGAGTTCTGAAAGTCGAGGAGATCGCTGTGCTGCGATAGTGTTTTAAAGGAAATCTTAGGGAAGAAGCAAGCTCTAAGTGAATTACTGTATTACGGACTGGGGCCCAAGGGCTGGTGGCTGACAGAACTCAAAGTCGCATACTGTGAGAGGCAGTTTTATATTGAGACCCGATGTCTTCTTCCCTTTAACGAGACGCTTGTTATGTCGGTAGGGTTGCTATTTCGTTTGGACCACTCTGCTTTTGAAATCCCACAGAACTGAGGTTAAACTGGGAAGGAATGCGTGCGTTTGAGCTCAGTCCACTCCCCTGGCCTCACTTTGCCTTCTGACCGGCTGCCTCGATCCCCCCGCCCGGCAGGCTGTGTGCATGCCCTATCAGGTGTACTCACGTCGTTGTGGGGCGGGGCCATTTCCCCATTTCCCCAGCTCCTGCTTTCAGCCGCTGTTGCGCTGAAGAAGGTCGACTGTATTGGCGTGCGTTTTTAACAGAGTGGTCCCTACTGCTTGGGATGGGTGAGTCTGGTTCAGATATGCAGTGGCTTTAGGGCCTGCTGCAGTAATCCAATTGAGTCTGTCTATTCAGAGGCGATTTCCCAAGCCTTTCCCAATCAGTCACCTCTATTGTCAGCTCTCCCCTGTGCGGAAGGTGACAGACTCATTAAGATTATAATAATAAAGTTTTACGGAGCAATTAAAAATTTCCAGCATTGTTGGATTGGATGTTTGTTTCTTTCTTCACCGAGGGCAAAACTGTGTATCGGTAATATTTATTAACTCATTACCTATTCTTAGACATAAGACCAACAGAATTAATGCAATTTTGTACAAATTGAACATTGAAGACTGGGATTAAGGCGGATTTGATTCACGACCGAAATCGGGTAAACAGTTTCCTTGGCTGAGGCGCCTCGCCACCCACTACTGTTTTCTATCTATCACAGGTAAAAGTCGTTACAGATCACCAGATCACCAGTCGCCTCATGCCAGCCCCCCCCCCCCCCCTAAATTCTGGAACTTTGCTTCGACTTGATGGTCGCCCCTAGAAGGTTTTTAAGGAAGCTTAGCGTCAGGCGGGCAGCTCGGGGGAATCAGTCCCCAAGTTGAAATAAAGGCTCCAGGAGCAGCTCTGTGATTCTCATAGGAATTCCAATCCCCGCCCCCCCGTCGCCACACACAGCCCGCCCCTCACCCTCACAGTCACACAGACTGACAGCCGGCTCACACGGCTCAGCGCCTCGTCCTTGTCTGTTGGAAAATCAGCTGTTTGTACACAGCACAAGAGCGCACAGCGCAGGAAGGTCCAGGAGAAGGGCTTTCAGTTATTCTCCCTTTTCCTTAAAAGGTAAATACAAGCAATTTAACGTGGTTGCAGTTCATAAATCCAAATCAGTGCTGAAAAAATAGTTTTTTCTGTGTTTTCAGTCCATATTACTCGGAATTCGAACAGGACTGGTCTCTCGCCTCAAACCCGAAGTTAAATAGCTCATGAAGAGGAGGGTTGCGCCCTCCGCCTGGAAATCAGACAGCGTGTGATAGGAGGAACATGGTGCCTGTTCACTGACTGAGTCGCCCGTGGGTCGATAGAGACTTATCGCTGCGTTCTCTCTTGCACACGTATACGTCTGCGTGCAGCCCGAAGGCGGGGTGTAGAGCCATCCGTCAGAATTACCCGGTTTGTCGGGGCAGTTCCGACGAGCCATGGCGGTAATTGAGCTAATACATATTCTGTCTCCACCAGCAGAGGAGCCCTTGTAATGTTATTATCTCCTCATCCTAACAACAATAGTGCGTGCGCCGTCCTCCGCCACAAGGAGCCATGACGATATCCTATTCTGGGGAGGTGTCTTTCTCAGGAACTTTAATGCCCCTCGGTCGCCTAACCCCCATTCTATTAGAGGGCCGTCACGGGAGGGGCGGCGGTATTTCTGCGCTGTGTCAGGTCTCGCTGCACTGGGAGCGTTGTGTAAATCCAGTTTCTATCGATCCACCCAATCGACCGCGTTCCTCCGCAGCGCCCCCCCCTGCTCGAGGCTGGGGGGGCTGCTACCTTGGTCGCTAGGCACCAGGTGAAGAAAGGCTGAAGAACACCCCCCCCATCAAATATTCAGGAGACATTAGACGTGCAGTTGCGTGCTCTGTACTGATGGGACCCATTGAAGCTGAGTGATTGCTGGCGGTGTCTATAAGTCTGTGGCCGTTTAATGTACCATCTCCCGTCTGGTATCATTAATGTCTATTATTCCAGGACCCAAATGCTAAAATAGTAAGATGTTCTGAGTGTCTGGTAATCAATAGTAGCGCTCGAACTTTTTAGTCGATCTTTCTGTACATTCTTGTCTCTGTCCTATTTGTTAATTTTTCAATTATGATGTGTACAGGCGTCTCAATATGTCACATAGTGCATTTTAAGTGACACTCAAAATATTTGATCAAGGTTTTATTAGTAACATCCATAGCTGAAATGCTTTTGTTTGAATCCGTTGTGTCTCGGATGTCTTAACGGTAAAACTCTCCGTCTCTTTTTGCTTCACCTCCTCACAGTTGGAACAGATTCAGAAGCACACGTGGTACATGTGAGTATGCTGCCCTCCCCTCCCCCTCCCCCTTCCCCCACGCGTCGGCTCAGCGGCGAGCGGATGATGAACGGGCTTGGGCCGCGCTCTGCCGGCTGGGGGAGGGTCCTGAGGTGTTCTGCCGTAGGCGCATTAGCATGGAGAGCGGGGATCCTGAAGCGCGGTGGGGGAGGCGGTGTCCTCGCATGGCTTTCGTCTGGCTGTTAGACGTAGAGACGGGGAGGGGGAACCAGCCAGGGGACCGACACGGAGGCTCGCCATTGTCTGTGCCACGGAGGCGTCTGGAAAAGCGAACCTGTTGGCCTGGCCCGTCTCCAAAGCATCTGCACCATAGACCTGGTGGGAAGATTGTCAGTCACTTTGAATTCAGTGTGAAGCTGAGAAGGCCAATCTTTAGGGTATAAATTAGACTTCTATATGTAGAGCTAAATGCATTTTTTACCTCCCTTATGTCAGTTTAAACAACCGTCTTCTAACTGTTCTTCTTTGATGCTGCAGCAGTAAGATATAAAACGTCACTGAGTATCTCGGTTTTCCCCTTTCATTTTGACAGAAATGAAAAATAGAAAATATCTGAGCATTTTCATTCAGGACTTTGTGGTAAAGGGGCAAATTGAGCTTGTAAAGACTCTAATGTAGTACCTTATATGGGTTTATTTACACTTCAGCAATATCTACAGGGGCGGAGTCAATTAGACAGTTTAATTTGACAAAAGCAGAAATTTGAATCCATCTGTCCATTTTTTTGAAACCGCTTATTCTGGTGAGGGCCGCGGAGACACCAGAGCCAACCCCGGCAGGCATAGGGCACAAGGCAGGGATACACCCAGGACAGGACGCCAGGCCATCACTGGGCAGCACACACACACACACTCGAACCCCGGGACCCCCGGTACTGTGAGGCAGCAGCACTAACCACCACAATTTGAAATCCTTATCAAAAAAAAAAAATACTTAAATGTAGCAAATGGTAACGAGCAGCTTAAAACCGGCACAGAGTTTTCCAGTTGTCCAGTTTTTAAAAACGGTTCTTCATGCAAAAAAAAACACAAAAAAAAACCGTTTGTACTTTTGTGACTTTGTGCGGTTCCTCCCACCAGAGCTGGCAAGAACGAGCCGGAGCCGGAACAGCCCGTTCCCCGGAAAGTGGCCATCCGCACCCTCCCCTCGGCCGAGGACATTGACCCCGACGTGCTGGACAGTATGCACTCGCTGGGCTGCTTCCGTGACAAGAACAAACTGATGAAGGACCTGCTGTCTGATGAGTGAGTGGAGCGCAGAGAGGCTGGCGCTATAAATCAATAGTAAACCCAAGACAGGACATTTAAACACTCCCGGCAAACACCCACACCAAATGATTTTTGAAAAGCGACCAATGATAGCTTGTTGCTGTTAACCAGGGGTTGGCGCGTAGTCCGTTCTGTTCTCTGTATGAATCAAAAGCCATGATGAAAAATGAAAATGAATGAAAAATGTCTCTATCAATGTTTATATTAGCACCGTTCAAATGGGTCAAACTCGTGTAATGAAATTCTTAAAATTGGAGCTTAAAATTTCTACTTTAAATTATTAAATAAAGATTCATTGTTATTATGGCAACAAAATACATTGAATTATATGTATATTAAAAATCGAAAGAAATGAAAATGATTGATCTTCAAAACCAACACAAAAGTGAGAATAGAAGTGAGAGTAACAAATTAAATGCACAATAAAATAAACCTCAGTTGGCTTCTTACAATTTTAAGAACACACAAGAATTACACAAAACCAAAACAATCCTGGAAATAATTCATACATTCTAATACAAATATTTTGACTTGTTGTAGGTATACCGGGCAGCTCAAGTGAAATACACAGTCAGATATTTTCAATTTATGCAAAATGTGTATTCACAAAAATTTCGTTTATGTAAATGTATTATTGTGTATGTTGAATAATTTAAATACGTCAATTATGTATAGTATGTATATCACCAAATTTTGCTCAATACTCCCTACATTTATTGTATGAAAAATTTGGAATTGTCAATTATTTTTGGTCTTGGCCTATTGCTTCGACTCCCCCCGCCACTCACGGGGAGGGTGAGGAAGTACGACCGGGCTCCTCCAATCCAAGTCACCTTCGAGCCACCCGTCTCTTTTCCACACTGCAGGCTGCACAGCCCGCACAAGTGCTTCAGTGCTGATTGGAGGAGAAACGCATCCCTCTCGGCGGTACTGCCGGTCTGAAGGAGTCGCTCATTAACGACCCCTGCTGATTTGACCCACTCCTACCCTGGCAGCACTGGGCCAATCGCGCGCTGCCGCTGTGCTCTTCTTGTCACACCTGGCGAATGACATGAGTTAGATTGGAACTGGTGAACTCTAACTCACAGGGCTCATTCTTTTACCCACTCATTCCCAGGAGCCTCTGAAACATTACAACTTTAACACATTACAAGTCTACATTGAAAGTTCCATATATGCTTCAAAAGTGAAAACAGTCTCAGGTTGTTTTCATTAACTGCAAACTCAAACCGATGTGTGACTTTCCACATTAGCATTAAATAAAAAGTTTTACTTTCAGCTTCAGTCGATGATTGCAACTTTTCTGACGCTATGCTAATGCTAGGCTATGCTAAATGAACACTAGCTATTTCTATGCTATGCTAAATGAATGCTAGCTAATGCTCATTCCGGCACGGGGGGCGGTGTGACTCCCTTACATTAACATGACAGTTTTTTTGTTTTCTTCTTCAAGACTCACACAGAGCTCAGACGCTCTGACGAAAGGCCCCTAAGCAGGGTCTTTTTACCAGGAAGGCTGATTTATTGTCTCAAAAGTCGCACGATTAGCATCCCTGCACTCAAATCTGAGCCCCTGGTGTTTGTCTGTGATAGATGGCCTGCGATTGCTTCCCTCAGAGCGCCTATGCATCCGTTATGTATCTCCGCTCTCCGCTCGCATTAAGCGCGGTTGAAATGGTGTGGGAGAACCCGCCAGCTCTACTCCTCTCCCACTGTCCGTTTAGTTGAAATCGCTACGCCCCTCTCAGATGCGTTGTTTTTCTGTTTTCCTCTACGCTAATGATGGGTCTTCCTCCTATAATTTACTTCTTACTGGTGTAAGGATACTGGTGAATGCCGTACTTAGCTTGTAACATTTAATGCGTTTTTCTTGAAATCATGTTTTATTTCAGGTTGCTCTTTATAACCCTGCTTCATCTAGGTTTGAAAAAAGCTCAACCCTTTTGCCCCAGGGCAAGCCTTCCAATCACTGCTCTATAATGTTTATCAAATTTTCCGCCTGGTGTAAAAGCAGGCAGTGGTCACTGCGTGATGACAATGAAGTCTTTTTCAGTCAAAGTCTTCAGTCTTAATTTTCTTTCTTTACTACCCCTTTCATTGTAGTGACAACCAAGAGAAGATGATCTACTTTCTCCTCCTGGACCGCAAAGAGCGATATCCCAGTCAGGAGGACCAAAACCTTCCTCCCCGCAATGAAATCGGTAACGCTTGTCCTTTCGTACGCCGGTACCGCTTGTGTTAAATCTCTGGTTCCGCTTCTAGAACCCGCTAGCGGACAAATCTGTCGTCTCAAAGGCTGGCCTTAGTAACCCTATATTCTCATGTTTTCGAGGCCCTGCTGCAGACCCCCCGCCGCCATCTCTTTCTCTGATGGGTCTTTTCCTCCACTCTCCCCTGCTGTGTAGACCCCCCCAGAAAGCGTGTGGACTCCCCCATGCTGAACCGGCATGGCAAGCGGAGGCCCGAGCGCAAGTCCATGGAGGTGCTGAGCGTGACAGACGGCGGCTCCCCGGTACCGGTGCGGCGGGCCATCGACATGGCCCAACATGGGCAGAGGTACGAGTTCACATCCGAGACCCTCCGTGCCAGATCATTAACCCAGACTGCACCATCAAGCCCTCTGTCTCTCTGTCTGCACCTTCTATAGGCTGAGAACACGGGAGTGCTGCTGAGGCAATCGCTGTACACGTTTTACTTTTATTTTGGTTTTATTTGAGGTTGCACCGATAAGACTCGCCTTGAGGGGTTAAAATGTGAGGATTTTTTTTGTTTTGGTTTTATCGTACCTGTCCCAGGTATTTCTTCCACATTCTTTTTCTTCCCCCCGATCGATTCTTACCAGCAGAGTACGCTGCACTGCTAGTAGAGATGTCCTGACATGTGCGTTCAGTCAAACTCGGATATGACCCTTCAGCACATCCTGTCAGCGGAATAGACCGTATGTTTAGATTTAGTTTCGGGTTTTGAACCGCTAGGCCCCAGCGCTCGTGACACTCATTCCCTTGTTTGTCTCTCCATTTCAGCGACGCTTGTTTGATGTTCCTGACGAACCCTTCATTCGTTAAGGGTGATATTATTTCTGCAGCAGCTGCATTTTGGTGTGTCAGAGATGCGATGAACCACAGATGGTTACTCTAAGGGCTAATCTGCAGCTGTTACCCTCTCCGTTTAATATCTTAATGACCATCTCTGGCCGAGGCTCCTATGACGGAAAAACTTTTTTTCCACCTGTCAGCTATTCGGAACCCTGCAGTGTTTTGATTGGACAGTGGCATGGCAGTAGTTTGGGGAAAACACATTCGATTTTACTGACGTCCATTTTACAGACACTAAAGAGGTCCCTTTGTAGCACACAGCTGCTGTCTGTTGCATGCATGGAGCTTGCTGATTTTAGGGCCAAAATAAAATGTAAAAATGTCCTAAATATTTGACATTACACGCTGAGCTTCCCGCTGGATCTCCCCTGCTTATTTCATCCTCTTTTATCAAGTGGTCGCTGTCTTTGTCTTTCCTTTATTTTCTCTGTCGCTAATCGAAGAGAGATTCCGGCAAGTGTGACAACGTTCCCGGAAATCAAACACAAACCAGCGTTTCTGAAGTCTGAACCTTTGATTTCTTACTTATAATCGGTGTTCTACGATAAAGGGGCCCCCAAATTCATTCAAGCCTTTGATCGATTTTAACGCAGCACCGGTGTGTGAAGGAATGCACGTGGGCAATCTTCGTCTAATGAAAGTTTGTGTAGTACTAACAGCACAAACACAGGATACAAATTTTTTGAAAATTCCTTGGCCAATTTTATTTAGACCATTTTTTCCAGACCACAGTATCAATTGTATCCAGTATGTATGTGTGTGTGTGCGTGTGACAAAGTTAATAAAAGTTTCTAGAACTGACTTTAATTAAGCTTCCATAGGCCACCTGTGTTTGACTTGTTATGAAAAGAACTCATGCACACACACAAACCTTAGTTAGAGCTCACTGCTATAATTACAATCAGGCAGCCACTCAAAAGTGGCAGGAAATGGGCCATTGAACTTTGTCTATTTTTCTCTGAACTATTCGGAGATGAATGGAATCATAGGTTACATAGGTTTCAGGTTAAAGCAGGTTGTCACCTGCCCACGAAGTGAAGGCAAGAGAATTATAACAAAGAGTGGACGTGGGAGTGATTCGTGGGAGACAACCTCAAATCAAGGTCAACAATGGGAGAACGATTATCTTTAAGACTGTTTGGAATCCTTGGGACACAATATTTAAAAAAATGACTGATGAACCTGCTTAAATTTCTGTGTGAAACCAGGCATAATCTTCTTAGAAGAAAATGTTCATGAGAACACACAATGTTCTGGGCCGGCCATAACATCACATTTCTTCACAACTCAGACCAATAGAAAATAGTGACAACTGAAAACCAAGAAATGTCTGAATTCTGCCCAGGTGGCATTCTCAACCTTAAGTCCTTTAAAGTGGGGCCTTAAACCACATAAGATTAATTTAAAAGGTTTGGGTACAATAACAGGATTCCGTTTTAAGTCATAAGAACTGGTCACTTGGGTTCTGAAGGAAAAAGCTTAAAACAAACGCTTGTGGTATGTGCAGTGTTAGGCACATTGAGATTTTACATATTTTCATTTCTGGGTATATTGGTTCGGTCACTCTTTTTGTTTCAGGTTATGAATGAAGCTGGCGACCACCAACGCCTTTGACAGCTTGCTAAATTGATATTTGATAACATTGATGGCATGGACATGTGAAAGTTCCCCGGTCCAAACTTCTCCTCGCTACAGCTTCCCAGTAAAAGCTTTGATACTCTGCGGTGGATACGAGGTTTCCATCCGCTCTGCGGTGGATACGAGGTTTCCCTCCGCTCTAAGGT
>JAOVYW010000007.1:8573352-8594045 GCA_025775045.1 Hiodon tergisus | reverse complement strand
GGATACGAGGTATCCCTCCCCTCTGCGGTGGATACGAGGTTTCCCTCCGCTCTGAGGTGGATACGAGGTATCCCTCCCCTCTGCGGTGGATACGAGGTTTCCCTCCGCTCTGAGGTGGATACGAGGTATCCCTCCGCTCTGAGGTGGATATGAGGTTTCTTGAATTGAGAACTTTTGAATGCAAAAGTCATATAATTGATGGTGTGTTTGAACGCTGTTATTGAAAAATTGTTGTTCAGGCTTTGGTTTGACAGTTGCCTACAGCTGTTCAAGAAGATGTCGTTTAACTAAAATAGACGTTTTTATTTATCTACCACAATCTAGTGGATTGTTAAAAATGATCTGCTAACAGTCTATATATCACTCAGTCCGAAATCTCTCACCCCCAACTCCCGCACACAACTGTTCAAACTCTTCAGCCCACTTTCTGCATACCGAATGTTCTTTTTGCAACTTTAAAATCACACACTTTGATTACGCTGCCGCAAGAATGTACCGAGGACGGTTCGGTAGTTACTGTCCTCTCAAGTCCCTCTGATATTCAGTTTTGTTTAAGAGAAGATTGCCTTCCAAATTCAGTGATATTGAATTGGCGTGACTATATGGCCGTCTTTGAAGCTGGAAAGACACTACAGGAACAGATTGGAAGCAGGAATCTCTGCCCTTTCCATCCGCCTCCACTCAAACATCAAACACATATCATTGCTCCCCTTCCGCCCTTAAACTTTTGAAGCTGCACATTACGTCCCATGACAGAACAATGGGCCGCTGGTTCATTTCCTTGGTTTTCACCCTTTCTCTCTCCCCGTTTTCCCTTTAAGAACAGAGTGGCACACGAGGCCAGCTTATCACTTGTGTCGGTTCAATTTTGTTTTTCAAATCCTATCATGAATGACCTTATAGAATAGGCTTTGGGTATTTCATGGACCGCCTGAAGCTTAGAAGTAATTATGTGCAGTGAGAGCAAAATAGGAGCTTTTGTTGTGTAGAGAATAAACAAAAGTTAAGCAGCACATTTTATTTGTTTCCTTTATTCGAATAAGAGAATGTTTTTGGGTAAAGCAGCGTTTTTTTGTTTATTTTTTTCTTATTTTAGAGAAGTACAATCCAAATATTCCGCCCTATCGACTCTAAACAACCCAAGCCCGTGGGACCCACAGAGATTAACAGACACCACGCAATGAATAATCAAAAGCCTCATTTACAAGAGAGCTGTTTTGTCCAAGACAGCTGACCTCCATGGCTGGCCCCATGGACCTCCTCTATTGAGTGCTCCATATTGACAGCGTCTAAACAGAAATGTATCCACTGAGACCAGGACAGGACAGGAGTTGAGAGCTATCCAGTGTGTTGGACAAAGATATTGTTTTGCAGCCATGAAGCCAGTGGGCAGCAAACAAATCGAGACGCATAATGTTATGGTAGAACACAGGACCTTCCTTTGCCTGTTCCATAATGTTTGTTAGAACACGGGACCTTCCTGTGCCTGTTCCATAATGTTTGTTAGAACACGGGACCTTCCTGTGCCTGTTCCATAATGGTATGGTAGAAGTGGATAGGTTTTGCAATATGAAGTGTTCGGTATTTTCTATTATCTTTGGATGTAAATGGGCAGAGCTTTTTAACATTGTTTCTTGTCCAAACCACATCTCACTTGATCCTGTAAAAAATAATTCACATTTTAAAGCATTTAAATACTGAAGAACCAATGCATTACTACAAAATGGAAGCAATCAAAGTCCATGGCCAAGCGTGTTATTGATTCTGGACGACACTTTTACTGAAAGACCTCCTGCATCTTTATTCTGCTCTTGATGGATGGGATAGGTTTTCAGTTTTAATCCCTCCCCAAGGCCCCTCTTTAAGTTTTGCACATTGATGGCTATTATTTAAATTTGAATTTATTTTATACATTGCATGCATCTGTGTGTGTGTGTGTCTGTGTGTGTGTTTGAGCATGTGTGTGTGAGCATGTGTGAGTGTCTGAGCGTGTGTGAGTGCCCATTTTGACATGCGTTTGTGTCAATTCAAAGAAGACAAATAACCATATAATTTGCCTCTAGCCAACTGCTACATCTTTCCTGTTGACAGTGAGTTTTCTTTAGAATGCATGTGGATTTAGATGTGATCTCGCTGAACACTTTCATGTTCTAACACCACGGCACCGTGCGTCGGGCATCAAACGCAGCGCATAGCAATCACGTGTTCCCGCATGACATTTAGTTGATGTGCTTCCGTGATAGAAATTTCACAGCAGTTTACACTTTTGTTATTCGTTTTCCAATGTTGGCACAAACTAACACAAGAAGGGTCACACCAGCAACAGAAAAACCAGAATAGTGCAGGAAAACCTCAATGCCATCCACATTCTGTCTTTGTTTAAAGCTGAGCTATGTTGGTTTACAGTTCCAATCTTACTTTCATCAGAGAAATTGAACTTTAATTTAATGTACCTAATAATTAACTTTAAATCCATAGAGTGAGTCTGATGAGGAATGGGAGTTGGATGAAAAAAAAAACAATTATCGGTAACAAAAAGCTAATTTAAGGTTTTTTTTTTTTTTTTTTTTTGACAAAATACAAATGAAGCTCATGGATCTTGCAGAAATGTCCGTTTTAGGCACACAGGAGTCAGTATGTCTTGGTCATGTTTATGTTAGCGTGATGTTAGCCAAACCGTGCATTTGGTCTAACAAAAAATATATGGTTTATCCTATTGACGCCAGCTCCCAGCGCAGACTAGTCGAGCCAAGAGAGACTGTAACAGATTAGTGCAAGAAAATTGATTTGTGTGTTTCTTATGAAGGCCTGTTGTTGTTGCTGTTCTGTTGAGGCAGTTAAATGTTCAACCTATAGAAACCACAGCTATAAGACAGCTCTACAGCTTTTAAAACATGGTTTTACTATAACAAGATCTGATAATAATAACACTTTAAACAGGGCGACTTCTGACAGAAATAGAAGAGCTGTGATCTTTCAGCACTGGGACAGTTCCTGCTTGATGGTATCTGATTGTTGTTTAGCAGTTCTTTGTTTAGCAAACTTGCTTTTTTCTTCCCACAACGTCCATACTGGCTCATGGAGTATTTGACCGTAGGCATATCTTTGATAACGTCCCTGGGTTCATTTATAGTTTAAACGAACATTTAAGAATAGAACCGGCCTTGCATCAGCTCCAGTTGGAAGGAAGCGCCAATGTGTTCGTCTCACTGAGGGCCTTCTCTGTCACCTCCCTCACCCCACCCCCCTGCCCTGTGTATCATTCAATGTGAGGTTGTTTTTCCCCTCCCTGTCTCCGCCTTTCTAATAGACGCGGCCCGTGTCTGGTGTGTGTGTCTCCTGACAGGTCACGGTCCATCAGCGGAGCCTCCTCGGGCCTCTCTACCAGCCCCCTCAGCAGTCCTCGGGTAAGGTCGTATGGGCAACCGCATGTCTGCTTCCCTACTCATCCAGCAGGGGGTGCTGTCGCTTCACCTGTATTCCTTTTTATGTCACGGGAACACAGGACCATTCAGTGCTACTCCTGATGCACTTCTCGACCTCTAGTAACCGATCTCCCAGCTTATGGTAATTTCTGGATATGGAATGACTTGAAGTCCAACATTTGTTTAGGGCTTTCATTTTTAAAGGATTGCTTGTGTATGAAGTTAGATGTATTCAATTCTACACTTTTATTTAAAACTCTGCAGCTATTTCGAAATGTGAATTTTAAAATAAAATAAAATCAACCATTATTTGTTAATCTGGCCTTAAAATTGGAAGCTTGGTTTACTTTACATGGTTTAAATAGCTTTCCAGTTCAGGGAATACTACAAAATAGCCATGCTTTAAAGGTTCTCTATGAAATATGAAACTGTATTTTTGGATGAAAATGATTTTTTTTTTTTTTGGGGGGGGGGTTTGTCTAGGGAATGTTTGTCTCCCTTTGTGCCAACTAACGAAGTAAACTGATATTCCACAATGCACTATAACAGATTTTGTTAGAAAGGAAAGGTGTTCGAAATTGCCCTCCAGTGTTTCGGAAACATATAGAGCAGCGTTATTTTCTCCTTTATGTTGGTTTTCCCCTGGTTTCCACTCTTACCCTGCAAGTGGTAATGAGGATTTAGCAAGAGCAGTTTTTATTAAATACTATAAAAGATAAAACAAATTGTTAAAGTTGAAACAAATCTTAACCAGTATAAAATGAACTTGAGTGCAGACCCACCTAGCACCTGCTTGGCTTTCAGAGAGAGGCAGGTTGATGATAAAAAGGGATACGATACCAGCGTCCTCCAGACCGCCTCCATCTCATGGTCCAACCAGTAGCCTCGTTCCGTCCCGCCGATACTGTCACTCTCGCACATGGCTTTGCTTGGTTGGTTCCGGCCAGCAGTTTATTTTGTCGGAGCCCAATCGCAGCTGCTGCTGTTTCTGTTCCCGCCCTGTTTTTTGAATGCTTGTGCTTTTCTTTACACTTTTTCCATGGTCTCGTTGCCTTTTGGCTGAATGGGCTAACCGCATGTTTTCTTCTTTTTTTCTGCACTCCCACCACTCCCGGTTCTCCTCCCATCCTTTCATCCATCACATGTGTTTGTGTGTCACTGCTATTTGTTGCCATAAACCTCTGGGCTTTGGTGTTTTTCCTCTGTGCTACGGTACAAATTCCCATCGCTCTCTGTGCTTGTGCCGCGTGGCGTGGTGCCCCCCTCAAAGCCCGTCAGAAGATTTTTTATCCCACCCCAGTCCCCTGACCTCTCCCAGTCTCACAAATCCAGCCCCACACGCTCCCCTGTGCCCCATCGGACTGGCGCGTGCACCCCAAACTCCTTCCAGCCAAAGATGGGGCCTCTCCTGTTCAACCCCAAAACCCAGACCCTCCCAGCGAAGCCCAGAGCGCCAGAAAAGCCGCTTCAGTCAACCCGTTCCAATCCGCTCCCTGGCCCAGTGGTTGACTCCCCTGCTGGCAAAACCGAGCCCCCCTCCTCTTGTCTGCAGCCACGCTCCTGTGCCCCCAACAGCCCCCAGGTGCGCCGGCCACAGCTGCCACTCCCCCCCCAGCTGTCTTTGCCCTACGCCCCCGTCGCCCCCCCCTCGCCCATCCGGCTGCACCACTTCCACCCCGTGGCCGGCACTGACCACGGCGCCAAATCTATCCCCATCATACAGGTGACCCCTCACCCTTCCCCCAGGGGGAGCCCTCTCCCCACCCCCAAAGGAACACCGGTGCACACGCCTAAGGAGAGTCCAGCGGGCACCCCCAACTCCACGCCACCCCCCAGCCCCTCCATAGGCGGGATGCCCTGGAGGACACGCCTTAACTCCATCAAGAACAGCTTCCTGGGATCACCTCGCTTCCACCGCAGGAAACTGCAAGGTACCGAGGATGGAACCGGGGTGCACCTTCCCTAATGCTCAGTAGCCTTTCTCTTCCACAGGACCTTCCTGCTCCGCAACGGGAAGTACTATTACTTACAGCAATGCAAATGTGTGTACTGTTGCAACAGCCGAGACTGTATAGAGGCAGTGGAATCCCACTTGGCTGGTAAAGTGTCGACCGCTCTTCACCATCCCTTTGCCCTACTGCATGTTGGGGAACAGCGTGTCTGACACCAGAAATATGTCTGTGGGGAAAACGATGTACGAGCGCCCGTGAAACTGTGAAACCTGGTGTAGCGTAGGCCTTCGGTCTCCTCCCCTTCACTGCTGAAGACGTTGACAGCAGCTGGCTGCTTTAGAAACTCTATTGTTGTTTTGAAAGTTAAATTATTTGATGCATGCAAATGTTTTGGATTGCCAGTAAGTTGTAGGTAAGTATGGTATTATACACAGTTTTATTGTGAATTTTTAAGCATTTGCATGTTTGAATTTAAGAGGTCTTGAATTTTCCAGTGATTTTTATTCTAAGACTGGACAGTGTATAAAACCGACAGTCTGGGTACAGCTTAAATAATAAATGAAACTGAGAATACACGCTAAAATGAAACTGTACATCATTTGTGACCTTTTGACCTCTATGGCTCTGCAGTTCCTACTCAAGAGGAGATGTCCAGTCTTACCCCAGAGTCTTCCCCTGAGTGAGTGACTGCCATGTTTATATCACCTGCATTTTTCTCTTTAATTAAAAAAGTAAATGGTCATTTCTGTTTCACTATAAATATATTTTATCTGTTACTCCTGGCAAAGCCAGTGAGTACATGATACATTTTCACCGCTTGGTCAGACTGCTGGCTTAAGCAAACATACTGATTTTATTACATTACTTACTGGAAAATCTGTATAAAAAGTGAATTTTTTTTAACTCAAGGCTCAAATGCTTGAGATTTGCAAGGCATTGTGGGTGTAGACGAAAGAGCGGATTTACAGTTTATTATCACATTTACAGACATTATAAATGTAGGCACTTTGGGAGCTCCAGAGAGCTCTCCCACACACATTAGCAGGGTCTGTACCAGGCCCTTTGTACCAAGAAGATATAAGCCGGACCCAGACCCTAGTGCACCTGAAGCACCGCCTAACTCCAGCCAGGAGGCCCAGTGCCGGCCATCGATTTCCGTGTGAATGCCCCACAATGGGCTCATCCCAGCCTGCCAGCCCTGCTGTCTACAGCCTGTTCCCTTTACGGACCAGTTCTAAGGCACTTCCTGCCTACCCTGAACTTCCCCTGGCTCCAGCGTGCTTTCATTTATCGTCTTTTATCGCCACAATCACAACCATGGAAAGTAGTAGCAGCCGGCTCCTCTTACCCTCACAGAACACAAATGCCAGGAAAAAAATGTCTTTATTTCCTACTGGCAAAAGCTGAGAGAGCTGACTTTTTTCCCCTTCTTTTGTTTCCCTGTCTGCAGTCGTATTCCATTTTGTCTTTTACGCCAGCGGGGTTCAAATCCATTCGCTTTGATTCCTGGGGCTACTCTCCTCACGTTCCTTCCTATAAATCTGACTCCAAACCTGGAAATCGCAGTTGGGTCTAACATTCATTAAGCACTCACGCAATTCTATCTGAGCAGACAAATTTTTTCAGCAGCACAGAGGCAGCCTTTCATGTTAATGTTGAGCCGGAAAGCAAAGGGAACAGGAAATTCAATCAGAATTTGCTGCTGTTTAGCCCTGATTTTGTATTATCTATCCTGCTTAAACGTGCAGGTCTAATAGCTTTGCATTTGCGTTTAACAGCAAAGATAGAACCTTTAATGCACCCTCCAGTCCATGTTTAACCAATCGTCATTCTTGTGCTGAATTTGGGTTGACTTGCATTACACCTGAGGCTCTGATACCCAAATTTGAATCATTTGGATTTTTGTTTAAAGGGGCAAAGGGGGCCCTTGAGCTCTAGTATTTGATGTTATCGTGGCCACATGGTAAGCTGTAGCTCTAGCATTTGACGTTATCGTGGCCACATGGTAAGCTGTAGCTCTAGCATTTGATGTTATCGTGTTAACCAATCGTGTCATCCCCTGTGGTTTACTCCTTACAGACTTGCCAAAAAATCCTGGTTTGGGAATTTCATCAACCTGGAGAAGGAGGAGCAAATCTTTGTCGTCATAAAGGACAAGCCCCTGAGCTCCATCAAAGCAGACATCGTGCACGCCTTTCTTTCAGTAAGAGTTCACACCCGCGCCGATTCTTTCCCCGGCTGCACTGACCTACGCGTTGAAGACAGATCCCAAACACTTGCCGTGCAGTTACTTTGCTGCGCAAACGACTTGGTCCCACTTGGTGCCGTCTTGTCGAGGGCTTGAATGCTTACATGGTTACTGATTAGGCCACCAGGTTGTGTTTATAGGCTTATCAGTTGGCCAACGCAACTTTGATTTATGTGCCAGCTGAGTCATGTGTTAGAGTGCGCCTTTTCCATTTACCTTTCCAATGACATTTTTATTTTGGGTTAATAGAAAATCAACACGGAGCAGTGATCATTAGCATATAGATGTTCTCCCTTAGATAGGGCTTGGCAGAAGAACTGCTGTGACTAGGCAGTGCTTAAAGTTGTTCAGTAGAGTTATACACTGAGCCGCATGAAGCAGCTTTTGTGGCGGTTAGCCTTTTTGTGCTAGCGGAACGAACCCAAGCTTTTGTGGTGAGGGACTGCGCTTGTAAACGGACGGATTGCCTCCTGGTGCGCGTTTCTCCTGAAGCTATTTCATACTGCACTGCTGTATGCCGCTTGCAATTCGTTGTCAGCAATTTTAGAGGTAATATAAAGACAGCTTGTCCACATTCGATGATGTGTTTTGTTGCCACAAACGCTTCGGTGGACTAGCTGTTTTTATATTAGCTACTCCTACACCGAATCACGAGTTGTTATTATATTTGAATTATTGTTAGTCGAAGCACCAAACCAAACAGAATTAAAAAATGTTCACATTTCTTGCTGATTTTAGAGGTAACAAATTTTATCTTTTTATTTGTATGTAACACAAACATAATACTCAAGTAGAAGTGGCAGCATTGGGAGTAGGTACGATTGTGTCTTAATATTAGTTAACGGCTAGGATTTTACAGTCTCCCCAGAAATATCTTTTTCTGTCTGAAAGAGTATTGAAAGTATTTGAGACGGTAAACTGTGGAAAAGGAAGCATTTTTTCTTCCCAAACTGTGACGCAAGGGAAGCAAGTTAAATATACAGGCAGGATAGAACTTTTACAACCTTACTAATCAAACAGATGCTAACCTCACTAATGGTCGCTATTCTCACTAACAGACGCTAACCTCACTAAAAGATGCTAACATCACTTACAGATGCTAGCCTAACCAATTGACGCTAACCTCACTGACAAATGCTAACCTCACTGATAGTCACTAGCCTCAATAACAGATTCTAGCCTCACTGATAGATGCTAACTTCACTACAGATGCTAACCTCACTAATAGCCGGTAGCCTCACTTACAGACGCTAGCCTCACCTACCAGTGCTTACCTCACATATAGCCACTAACCTCACTAACAGATGCTAGCCTCACTTATAGCCACTAACCTCACTAACAAACGCTAGCCTCACTAACAGACACTAGCCTTGCTAACAGATGCTAACCAGTGTATCTCCAGTTGACATAGAAATATGCCAGTAGGTGCCTTTGACTCTTCCCTGACCTTGACTTGTCATTATCATTCCCAGTGTGCTTAGCAGGGCATTTAAAAAAGAACCAATGTGTAAACCAATACTTTAAAGTAAATTGTGGAAGAAAATCAGAAAGGTCTTTGCAGAGTTAATTATACTACAATGTATAAAGTAACGAATAGCATGATTTTGGCATTCAGAATTTAGCTTTTATCTGATGGGTGAAAGGAGTGATCTCATCTGTCATACTGTTAAAAATATTCTGATATGCCGCACTTGTTAATCTCTCCGCTCTATTTAAATATATCATTTAAAAAAACTGACTGGAGTATAAACCATAATATACTCTGCATAATGGAATATAGAACAGGGTCCTTTTGAGACCCTCAAACTTTTTTCAAAGTCACCTTCTTTTGAAAGTGGGCGCTTGGCTGAGGTCACGCGTCTCTGCTTGGTTGTCCGTCCCCTCAGATCCCCAGCCTCAGTCACAGCGTGATCTCGCAGACCAGCTTCCGGGCCGAGTACAAGTCCTCGGCTGGGCCCGCCGTGTTCCAGAAGCCCGTCAAGTTCCAGGTGGACATCACCTACACGGAGAGCAGCGCCGCGCAGAAGGAGAACGGCATCTACTCGGTCACCTTCACACTGATCTCAGGTAACCATGGGGACCGCCACGGCGCGATGCCGCTGTCCTTGGTGCTGAATTATTTGTTGTCGCTCGGCACACCGCCCCCAGGTGGACCATGAAAAGGCCTGCTCTGCAGGGAACACACTGAAAGAGAATTGGAGAAAAGAGACACTTTGTCTTTTGTAATGGCTGGCCGTTTTATACCTGCTGTGGTTCAAATGGCAGTAAAGAAAAAATAATATGTTTCAGGTGTTCATATTCACTGGAAAAGTAGACCTGTTTTTTTTTTTATTCTTTCTCGACCTAACAGGCGGGCACTTCACAGCATATTATATTGTATTACAGGCTGGCAAATTCCTCAGTGCTAATTCTTAACCAGACCAGCTATGGTTATTGTTGAAATCGGCTGCATACCATTATACTTACGCATTTACAGCAAAAATGAGGGAGGGAAAAACTTTTCGTAATGCAGGGATTTCCCCTGCTTTTGCACCACATTCCTGTCCCTTGGCCGATATAGGCAGAGATGGAGCATCTGCAGTCAGTCCAGCGATGGACCCACACGCTCAGCTGTCAGTCTCTTCTGATGTTTCCACTCGCAGGTCCCAGTCGACGCTTCAAGCGAGTGGTTGAGACCATTCAGGCGCAATTGCTAAGCACGCACGACCAGCCCGGGGTCCAGCAACTCTCCGGTGAGTAGGCTGTGCTTTTGCACACGCCCCTCTCCCCACACAGCCACCCCCCCCACCCCCCCTCCACGTTCCGACTCCGCATTCCTCGCATGCATGCCCGGCACAGCACCGCATTTATGGCTCAGCGCTCTGCACCGCACCGCACCAGCCAGACGGCAGAGAGGGGGCGCTCTCTCCCCAGGGCGCCCCCTTTTTCTCCCGCTCTTTCTCGCACGCATCAGGGGGCACTACTGAGGCCTGGTGAAAACGCAACAACGCCAGCTCAGGTCCGCTATTATGCAAAAAATCTGCAGATTTTTTCCTCAAATAGCATGGTGAGACAGGGGCTTGTGCTCGTGTGCATGTGTAATGACACTCACCGGCTAAGATGTGACAGCCAAAAGCCGACATCCTCCGCTTGACTGCTGGTGATCAAAAACCTTGGCACACGCACAACGAACTGGGCACCCATGCTGTCGAGTTAAACAAACCTCTTTGGAAAAGAGCCGAGAATTGGTGTGCGGATGGCTGCCTCTTTTGCAGCTTGGGATTGTGGATACGAAGAAGGGGTTTTAATCTGTTTCAGTGCTTACTTAATTCAAAACATTGACCCAATAGCTCACAGCAATAACTTTAGTTTATTTGAGCTCAGATCGATGAATCCTTAAACTAATGTGGCCTATCTTAACTTTACTATTCCAATACCAGGGGCGCTTTACCTAGGGTTTACTCACTTGATCCTAGTAATAATTAGCGTCTTTAGGACATGGTCACCTAAATTTGTGTCTTATTCAAAGTTCTCATCTATTTTTTGGCAAAGCATTTTGAAGTAGAATCCATATGGGCTACCGGGAAAAAGCAGGGATAACGAGAAGGAAGAGAAGAAAAGAACAGTAATTGTGCTGGTTCCCAGGCATGTCCTTTTTGGTATTGGCACAATAGCTCCATGTTTTGGCGAACATTCTGATAACAGTTCCACCTGTTGGCCGTATTGACAACTGTCATGAGTGACGTGACTATTACAGTGAAACTGAAAACCTCGGTGCTTGTTAAGCTATATTTGCGAAAGCCAAATTCCATATATTTTAAAAATAAGTCTTATAACTTTATAGCCCTTCATTCAAGGTGCTGACTCATAAACTGTCAAATGGCAATTCGCTAATATGCTAATACTCGCTAAAACTAAACAAATGTAAAGCTCTAAAATATATATATGAGAAGACTCTTGTAAGTGTAACTCCTCTATAAGAAGAGTCTTCAACAGTCACAGAAAAAGATGAAATTCTGGACTACAAGTTTTTTTTTCACCAGTAAATGGCAGCTGATATCAGGAAGTTGGGCCACACAGACCATCTCCCTCAAACCGTCATGTAGCAGTGTCCGCTCCATCTCACCTCATAAGCTCTGTGGAGCCTCCACCACCCCTCTCTCTCGTGCAACCCCCCCGTGCCACCCCACGCTTCTCGCCCACAGCTTGGTCTGAACCCGAGTCACTCCCGCCGGTTCTCCCAGCGCTGTTCTCTTAGCATGGTGCGTGGCCCCTCCCAGGTTCCTTGGCTTGTCTGGCAGGCGTGTGGGGGCCTAGTGACTCCCGAGAGCATACGCAGGGTATGGTCCTGTAGAAGCATGGGGAATCTGTGTCCCTCGTTCCTGAAACTTATCTCAGGACGCATGCCGACGGCCAGTTGTTGGATGTTGGACTCTTGGTTGGGTCTGTCTCCAGGATTTCTTAATTGACAAAATGAATGCGTTTTCTGCCTCAGGTGTCTTAACATGCACAGCTCTATTAGAATGCGTGTGCGTGTGCATGGACGTCAGTAGCCATGGGAAGGAGGACGGGCAGACTGGCATTAGTTGTGCTGTGGGAAAATAAATATTTCACTGGGACTAGCCGCAGTAATATAAATCTATTGGAATGATGTGTTTTTTATTCTAGGGCAGTGTCCCAATGTTGGATGCGCATGTTTGCTGAAATATATACTGCCCAAAACAATATTTATTTTACTGTTTTGGAAAAAAATTATACTCAATCAAACATAAATCATGCCAGGGATAATATCTAGGCTACCCTTTCTCTTTGGCAATAAGGTAACCGAAGGTGAGAGCAAATTAACTCTACTAAGGTGGACAACCCGTATGATTGTGCAGGGAACCAATAATTTGGAGTTACACACTAAACTGGCTTTGTTTACAGAGTGAAAAGTTGCTGATGGCAGGTCTGTGAATGAGCCAGTGTGGTGTCTTAACCTCTTTTCCCCCCCATACCCAAAATCCCAGAGACCACACACTGTTCGGAACTGCTGACTGGCAAACTGTCCAAGTGTGGTAAGAACCTTACAGCGTGTTCACTATAACCTTCAGTATCTCCCCGCTGTCCCTCAACAGGCACCCTGGCACAGCCTGCCGCTCGGCTGCTGCTGATCTGCGATCAGTTTGGCGGTCTGCCTGTGTTCACCATCAACTTTAATATCTCCCCAGTGTCCCTAAATGCACGCCAGGCCGCACACGCCACCCAGCCTGCCACTGATCTCTGATCAGTTCGGCAACCTAGCCAAGTATGTATCTGAAAGTGTTCCGCCTTGCACAGGTCCTGAGAATATTCTACCATGTTCTCATTCAGCGCAATCTTCTAGCCCTGGCACTATATAATTTTCTGTTAGAAGTAGATGTGCGCTGTACAACATTGTTAACCTTTTTAGGAAGCGCATGAAATGCTTACTCAGACTGGCAAGCTTACCTGATTGATCCCAAGTCACTGATTCCCGATGACACGTGTCATGTGATGAGGGACTGAACGAGGTGGTTATTAGGATATGTTTCACTTTGAGGCGTTCCCCGGGGACAGACGCGGACAGAGAAAACACTGCCTGCTTGGCAGGGGCATCCGTCACAGCTGTAGTCTCTGTCTTTGAGAAACGTGAAACCCAATCAACATAATTATAGTCGCTCAGGAAGCTAGAACATTTGAAGGGAAAAATTAAAACAAAAATACCAGCGCTTGGGAGGCAAACGAAAGAAATGCGAGCGACAGGAATGTGAGCGACAGGAAGGCGAGCGACAGGAAGGCGAGCGACAGGAAGACGAGCGTCAGGAAGGCAAACGAAAGTAAGGCGAGCGTCAGGAAGGCGAGTGAAAGGATGGCGAGCGTCAGGAAGGCGAGTGAAAGGATGCCGAGCGACAGGAAGGCGAGCGTCAGGAAGGCGAGCGTCAGGAAGGCGAACGAAAGTAAGGCGAGCGATAGGAAGGCGTGCGAAAGGAAGCCGAGCGACAGGAAGGCGAGCGTCAGCAAGGCGAACGAAAGTAAGGCGAGCGAAAGGAAGGCGAGCGATAGGAAGGCGTGCGAAAGGAAGCCGAGCGATAGGATGCGACCCAATAACCTACGTCAGCAACCTCCTACTCGCCTGGAAGCAGAGAAGGCCTAGATAGCGCCAGCGCTCTGCTCATCCCTTCACACTCAGTTCTCTCTCAATGCCTGGAAGCAGAAATCAAATGATACCTGGGGCCAGACAATTGGCAGGAGAACGGAGGCCCACCGATGTCCCGTAAACGTGTCTGGCAGACACCAGGCTCAGTTGTGCCAGTTCATTACTGCCACTAAGCACCAGTATTGCACATTTGCTAATTGACATGCCGGCTGCGTGCTGAATATTAAAACGGGGGTGGATGAAAAGGACAGGGATGGATAACAAAGGGCTAAAAGGACACCAACTGATGAGAGCTGTGGAGTCATTAGACAGAGGTGAGGGCTGGATGATGTATCGTGGTCACGTGACCAAGCCCTGGCCCTCCCCATTCACTCATCGGCAGGGAAACTTTTCCGGGGCTGATTGCCATGAAATGACTGGATGGTGCACGCAACCTACCGCTTTTTTTGGTGACAGTTCCCCTTTTGCCGGCGGGAATTCCAGTGGACGGCGGCAGGCTGTGATGTACGGACCCCCGCTCATTACAGCCGGCTGTTCAGTTGGTCACCCCGGGCTCGCAAGTCACAGCAGTGCCTCAGGAAAGTAATTCTCCCCTGCAATCATATCTCTCCTGCCCGGATGGCGCGTGTGCCTGGTGCAGGATGATTTGAGTGCCCCTTTATTTATTCTGTTTCTTTTCTTCTTCTTTTTCCCCCTCTCTCTTTTCCATTAAATTGTCGATTTAATCAGCCCCTTCCCCTACGCAAAGGTGCATCATTTACTTGTCAGCCTCCCCTTAAACAGAAATCAGCTGGGAAATTAGCACCCTGCTCACCGATGAGAGAAAGACATGGACCTGCATTAAACAGGCGACGTGCTTCACTGTACAGAGAGGGAGAAAAACAGCCGTTTTTGAATTTGTTTTTATGGAGGACAATTCCCCTGCTTCTGACTTCTGTTTCAATGGTAGGCTGCTGTAAATGGAGGGACACAGGATTCCGCCTAGGTCTCCTTCTCTCTGGAACGAAGTGCTCCTATCCCTGAATCTATTTTCCCGGGAAACAGCAGAAAAGTGTTTAATTTGGTGCAGTATATGTCACTGGCCACCAGGAAATTGGTGCAATTTTGCCAGCCATCAAAGGTCAGGCACAAGGGCTTGCTGGTGAGATGTTATCATAAAGGTTATGGTGGATTATCATGCCATTGCTTTGTTTAGTCAGTAGCGCAGAATGGCTCAGATCTCTCCCAACTTGTATTTACTGAGGGTTCTTTTGTTTTATTGTGGACGTACACACTGGTGAAAAGGGTAAGAGTCAGTCAGATGAGGTAACGGCCTGGTTTTAAATGCGTTGAGCCAACATGTATCTTTGTAAAATGAGCCTCACCGGTCCTGTCTGTATTTAAGATGCAGCAACACCCACACAGTGTTATTTTGCGGTTCAGTTTTTACCGTGGAAAACCCTCCTCCCCACCCCACCCCGTAATCCATCAACATCAGAAAGTGTTGTAAAATTCAGCCAGCACTGCATCATTTTTAATTTATTTATAGCCTCTATAGACTTGGGATTTCCTTTGCTTTTTATTCATTTTGCAGCGTTGACTTTTTGTGAGAAACGGTGTCACACCCGCCAGACTTGAATAACACACCAGAAGCAAAGTCCGCTGCCTTGACGCTGTGTTGAGATCAGTCTTTTGCCCCTCTGCACGTAGTTTTACAGCAGCTGATCGGGGCCGAGCAAAATGCTGATGAAATGATCCAAAGTGATTTCCTCTGCGGGACATCTGCATGGTTTCCCCACCCTGCTCTCTGTTTAGGTCCCCCGAGTATTCTTTACCCTGTGAGGCCGCTTAAAGAGCTAAACGGGAAAAGTGTTTATTGCCTAAAATTAAGTGGGAGTGTCTGACTAATTTAAACCCCAGCCTTTAAAACGGGGCTGGAAAGATATGCCCCAGTGCCCACACAAGCACGTGTGAATTCAAAATCTGCCGGCAAATAACTTGGTCAGCACATTTACCTTCAGACCACAGAGGGAGCCGTCGCTTTGCCGAGTGCAATGTAAATAGCAATCTAAGTTAGCCGCTTAGCTGAGTCGCATTTGTCTACCTGCTGTGGTGTAGTAAAGACAGGTTAACCTAAAAAAAATATTGTACAAGCCATTTATATTTATTTATGTGTGAATCATTGGCATATAGCGATCAGAAAGCTTGGGGGGGGGGGAATCATTTCTAAGCAAACCCTGCTTTTAATATCCCACTTGTAAGAATCTGTTTATACAAATCACTATGTGATCAAATGCAACAATGCATAATTTGACAACTAAGCTGTTGTTCAACGTGATCAAAAATGTTGCTTCTCGTGTGTCAGTCAACATATCATTCAGGTAATGATGCACAGCTGTGACGCAATGACGACCATGCGATCAGCCGCTGGATGGAAACGGTGAAATGTTAAATGTTAGAAATTCAGTTTTGCTGGTTTTAATGTGCGTTTGTACCGTAAAAGCCAGTGTAATGCACTTTGTTGTAGTTTGTTTGTATTAACGGCTCATTTGAATGTGCCCTTAACCCCAAGGGGTTAAAAGACGCAAGTCTGCTAACTTGCAGTGCTGCATAGCACACTATGGTGCTGTCATATTCTTTACCATATTAATTATGTATAATCCTCAAATAAAAGCACCAGATAAAAGTGGAAATGGAATTGAAATGGAAAACAGTACCATTGTTTAAAACCCTTTTTATGTCCATAATTTGAATTATTTACAAGTCCAGTTAATGGAGTGATAAGCATAAAACTGTCAGGAAAGATTGGATTCTTGTAAGCGCCGTTCTCTGTACAAATGCACAAACAAATCTGTACAGCAAGCTACTTTCCAGTGTGACGTGGCCTTGGTGATGTGTGGTTCGTAAATCGACGTTCTCTCTGTTCTCCGCATCTTCGCGTCTCCCTAAGGGCTCAATTATGAGCAGCTGAATTATGGCATTTTCGCCCAAAGTCCTACTAACTCTGATGTAAGGATGACTGAGACTGACAGCCCTTCGATGTTCACAGGCTTTAGAGAGGATAGCTACTGAAGCTTAATTAAGAGCTCAAAACTAGCACAAATCCGGGTCCCCAGAAAGCAGATTGAAAGTGATTTACTGGAGAACACTTGTTTCGGCTGATGTTAGTCTGTAAAACTTTTACTTTGGGTGGGAAAGCCTGACATTAGATCTTCCCCTGCTGAATACAACTACCTCTCTGGTCTATTAAATTGTTTGATTTGTTGGGTTTTTGGGTTTGTTTTGTGGGGTAGAAAGCCTATCTAAAAGAAATGAAGACTTGCATGTTTTAAATCAACATAGAGAGCTTGCCTAATGGCACAAGCTTTGATTTATGTTCACTTATTGACATCTAATGAAAATGGTTGACATTGTCAAGCTGACAGGTATGGGAGTTACCAGATTATTAATATATCACAGAATCACAGAGACTGTCTGCTGAGGTTTGTTTGTAACAGAGGCAGAGATTCTGAATGGAGAGAGGTTCACGTAAAGGCAGGGACACGGTCTCTCCGCACACTATAAATTTAGCTGGGGGGAAATTAGCCATTTGGCGATCGCGTTTTTGTTGCAGTAATCAGGGGCGTGTAGAACTTTGTTAGTGGATTATCATTCAATCAGTCCAGGTTTGTAGGAGCCGCTACTGCTGTTTTTCTCTTCTTGGCAGAACGGTTTAAAAATTATTTCCAAAATGTATAATATATATACACTGAGCGGCTCTTTATTAAGCTCATGTTTAGACCGCATGTTTAGACCACGTTATTGAATGCAGGTCGGGATTCCATCTGTGTGCAATTCAGAGGGAGAGTAGGCATAACAAAAGATTTGAGCGACTTTGACCGGGTGCATGGTATTTAGCGCCTGACTTGTCGATTTGACTGTGTTAGAAACAGCACAACCCTGCGGGGGGTTTTCATGCGCGTCAGCAACAGCTCGTTGATGGAAGACGGGACGTTTGCGGGGCAACAGACGGGCTGCAGTCAATCAAACGAGAGCTGTGCTACGGCGGTGCCCCAGAGAGGAATTTCAGAGCACCCCACCCGCCGCACTGTGTCCTGGATGTGCTGTGACGGCCGACGGCCTGACTCATGTCAGGGGAAAACAAGGAACATGGGTGCAGTGGGCCAGTAAAACTAAACTCTGTACAATGGAGGATTGAAATAACGTCGCCTGGTCAGATGAACGGTTTTCACGCTGATGGGGGGGAACCACAGAGTTCCATGGGTCCATCCTGCTGGGTGTCTGCAACACCGGCTGGGGTGGTGGCGTGATGGTGTGGGGTGTGTCTTTGGGGGCATGGCAGTGAAGTCGGGTTACTGCTGTGGCCTCTCCAGTCTCTAATTTAATCGAGCAGCTGAGGGATTCGATGGAATTAGCTATTTGGAGCAGAGGTCCTCCACCAGCCAATTTGCCACAACTGTGGTAGGCAATGGAGTTGACATGGGCCTGCATCTTGTTGAGTCCATGCCCTGAGGAATTCAAGCTGTACCTAATAAAGTGGCCACCCAGAGAGACCTATATACTGCATGTTCATTCTTCATCAATAGATTATTAGCATTGTGCACTTCTTTAACCTATGAACTCTGATTCTGGTGCCAATACTTGTCTGCAGAATGTACGATTTCGACAGTTTTACAGGCGCTAGAACTATGAAACAAAGAAGACGCTTGTTTTGTTTGCGGGCCTGGAAGTGTCATACCAGGCCCGTAATTTGACAAACATGGTTAGACACGCTGTAAGGCACGCACAATTAGCCTGAGAATATTCACTCTGTATTCCCCCCGTTCACGTGTCTGGGGTGCAGTGGACCATGTAAGTTGATCTCAGTGACTGGCTTTACACGCCGAACATAATGAACACATGCAGAGGGAATGTGCGTATCCTGGCACTGAGCGGCTCTCTGGCTGTGTTTTTAGCCTGGCTTTCGGTAGGATTGGGCCGACCCGTCATGTAGCCTGTACCGCCTTTACAAAAATGAGGGTTGAAGTTTGACGGTGGGTCTACTTAGCGACGGAATAAGCAGACAGCTCGGCGTTAAATGTGAAATGTGGTCTTTGATTGATTGGGTTATTTTGAGTTTATCCGCCTTGCTTATTTCACAGACTGCGTTATCAGCTGCAAAGGTTTTCATTATCCTTCTCCTTTGGTCCAGCAATTAGTAAATCTTTGTACCACAAGCTGCCATCAGATGGTTCTGTGATTGAGGTGACAGGTTTGTAACTGAAGGGTAGCCTGTTCAAGTCTCATCCTGGCTGTGTCATCCCTTTACCTTAATTGCATATTGAGTAAATATCCAGCTGTATCAGTGGATGAATGTAGGAATTGGGTCTGGGTTTCCGCTTGTCTATTTCAGTCCTGTGTGGGGTACTGGAAAATCGAGTGTTGGAATTGCAGTGATCCTGTCAGGTCTTCTCTGGAATAGGGTAGGAGGAGAGAGCAGTACCAACAGTTTTGTCAGTTTGTTGGATGCAGTTCAGAAATCTACAGTACGTTGTATGATAATGAATTCTTACTTTCATGAAAAACGGTTGTCTAGTATTTTGGGTATTCTTCAGATCAGGGTCTTGCATGAAATCTTGACTTGCCAATTTAAAAATTAACATAAAATCAATTCCCCCCTTTTCTCGTCACTGAGAGTGCGTTTTGCCTACAAAGCCAACCTCTTGGTCGACAATGCTGCAGGTGCACGAATCTGTGTGTGTGTGCGTGTCTTCATGCATGCTTTATGTTCTATACACCGTCTGGTTCCCCTGCAGAAGTGCAACGTAGCGCCTAGCAGCGATACCCTTTGTTATGTCACCCGGTCCCAGCACGTCAGCAGTAAGATACCGCTTGGGCAGTAGAAGCTTTGGGAGAGCGATGTATCGAGGGCGGAACTTTCCGGCTTTTACTGAGCTGCTGACTGGAACTGGTAGATTTCTCTCGCCAAGCTTCCATAGCTCTTCACTCCATTCTGTCCACCCTGTCCCACACAAAGCAGAGCCTCCGGAGCCAAGGAAATTCACTGCACGCACACCACTTTAATATTCTTAACATGACAAGGCGCACATGGACATATCAATCCATGTCAGTTCATTGATATTTTTCCTCTGTCTTTGTACTGTGGTTAATTTCGATCTGCTCTGGGGCATTGAACTAGCTTTGGTATTGTATGACAGCAAATGAATAGATGTCTGTAGACAGCACGCCTCGCTTGTCTCGCCTTTCCTTCATTCAACAGTTGGAAACCGGCCCATATGGCTGTGCATGGTGCCAACCAATCAAACGGCCCACTCTCCCTGGACGTGTTACGGCTCGGAGTCTCTGTTTTCACGCCCCCCTCCCAACCCCTCCTCATCCTCGTTGGCACCATTATTCATTTGTTTGTTTCTTCTCTTTCTCTTCCTTCTCTTCTTGTCTGTGCACCCAGGCAGCCCGTTGAGTAACTTCTTTGACGTAATTAAACAGCTTTTTTCAGACGAGAAGAACGGCCAGGTGCCCCATCCGCCGGGCACGCCCAACAAGCACGCAGCAAACAAGCGACATGACCCCGAGGCTAATGACTCTAATGACTCTAGAGGAGACTCTATGTGCCCGGCGGGCAAAGACTAAACAAAGCTGGGAACACCTATTGGGACAAGAGGGAAACCTTAAATCCAAGTAACATTCGAAAACCAGATTAGATTAGTCCACAAAGACATCAGAAATCCAATAAAAAGCTGCTGTCTAGCCGTGGTCAGCTGTAAATATAAACCTTTGGGAAGTGTCCCGTAGACTAACCTTTTGTATCGTCAAACTACTGTGTACAAATATGTAAATGAATCAATTATTTTCCAAGTAGCACTTGTAGACATCCATGTCTCTTTCCCCTTGAAAAATATTATTTACCCCCGGTTTGGGGGGGGGGGGGGGGGGGGGGGGGGGGGGGGGGGGGG
>JAOVYW010000007.1:8554368-8573252 GCA_025775045.1 Hiodon tergisus | reverse complement strand
CCCCCAATTCTGTTCCACTTGGTATGATCCAGCCGAGCTGTGCCGAGAGCCGTAATGGAACCCGCAGCTATGACAAAGGATGGAAACCGTGGGGCGTGATGACACAGACAGTTCCCTGTAGTTTCTGACATTAGGAAACATCAGAGTCATTTAGTGTTAAAAGAAGAAGCACTGCTTTGTGATGGGTTTATCCAGTGTTTCCCCCAGGAAAATTTGTAGGATCTGATGAATTAGATTTTCTTAATTTCCCTTGGGCAAGGCAGTCAGGCCTGCCCTGTCTATTTAATGTTGGAGTAGGGGTTGTGACTGCCAGTGCACAGAGAGCACGGGAAGGGATGGATACCCTCCCCAGCTTCCCCCGGGACCGGGGGATCCTCTGTGTCCAGGAGACTGAGAGTAACCCAGCCAGGTGCAGTGTGTGTGCTCCCTCTCTGCACCTTTTTACTCTGCGCATGTGTCTGAAATGCTGTGTGCTCAGACGCACACCAACGGGTGGAGCTAACGGGAAGAATTCCAGACAGGATAGCACATGCAGGAAAAGCCTGCCCTCAAACCACTGGAATGCAAGCAGTTTTATTCATACTTAATAATATAACCAATTCCTTTTTCAACTTTCTCTCTACCATTATATCAGTTTTATATGGTCCTCTTCAATAATTTCCCTTACACTTGGATATCTCTAGGCATTAAATCCAATTACTTTTGAGTTCATTTTTGGAAATATCGATAGAATACCAAGATAACCAATGGTGTTCACAACAAAAGTGAGCAGATATCAAAAATGTATTATTGTTTTATTGGTGATATTTAGGAACTTCAGACACACCCCTCACATTCTGCTGGTCTCCATTTTTAGCGGTTTGCCACGACACCCGTTTGGGGGGCGATTCAGCGCTGCCACTCGTGTTTAAGGGAGGATGTCGGCATAGCCTGGGCGGATGGTCTCCGCAGCCGGGAAGTCAGCAGGCCGTGGTCCCACCAGGCCGGCAGCGGAGCGGTCCTTTCCAAATGCAGTTCCCAGTCCTACCTTGGCACGCTGCTTCTACCCATTGCTCATTCCCACAGCAGCCTAGTAGCTGAATGTTATCTGCACCCAGTGCCCAGACCCTGCTCACATTTCTGTAAAAAACACAGAAGCTGCTCAGGCTCAGCTCTGGGTACTGTTTTTGGACCAAAAGAGACGTTTTGACCTTAATCTGAAAGACCGTCACTCTTCACTGTTCTCAGAACTACGAGCTTCCAGGAATTTTGAATAATTTGTTTGTTTAATTTAGCGGGAAAGGAACACACCAAGAACATAGTGGGTGGATTATTGTCTTACAGGAAAGAGTGGCTAGAAGTGGGATCAACAAAAACCGAAAACATTTACTTTATGAATAAACTCTTTTGTTCTCAAGCAAACTGTACAAACAGTGGGGCCAAACAGCAAGTTAACCCTAAACCCAAATGCCAGGTCAATTTTTCACCGCTATCCGTTTCTGACATTAGACCACATCTGAGCCATTTAGTCATAAAGCCTCAACTGCAAGATTGCATTGCTGATGACTGTGCAGAGTCGTAATGAAAATATTTTTTGCAACTAAAGCGGTCTGGCGAAGTCGGTGGGTTTTAAAATATCTCAAAGGACCTGTAGGGGCATTCAGGCGTATTCTGCTGCAGGGACCGGGTCTGCCTGGAGAGGGCAGGATGGCCTTCAGCCTGGCCAGTAGAGTAACACAGACCCAACTGTGTTACCCCCAGCCGTGTAAATGTCGCCCGCTAATGCCAGCTGAAAACTGACCGCCTGCCCACACGGTCGGGATGTTTCCCACTGCCTGCCATCGGGGCAGTAGAGCCACGTCTCTTTAACCTGGGGGCTCATTGAATTCCCACGCGGAAGTATTTTTATGTGTCAGTTTTAAGCCTGACAAAACATATTGGGTCCTGAGACAAGGACAGTGGCATATGGGTTTGGTGAGCCATCAGGAGTACATGGATTTTGGTTTTTAATAATCTAGAATCAAACTGTGGACCCAGCCATCCATTTGTGGAGCGGTCTCAACTCAGACCACCAATGCTATACCACAACCATGAGGTGTGTAGCCATACGTTCCCTTAACTCAGATTCCTACACCCCCACCCTTGTCACCTGCACGTCAGCAGTGGGAGGTTTTACAAGGTTTTACGACTGAGAACTCGTGGTGGTAAAGTCGCTAAGGGCTAAAGCTAGCACTGGACCTGAGAGCTAGCATTGCGGCCTTCCTAGCATACTGCTCATAACGCTGCAGCAGCAAGGTCCTGCACTCGCCCGATTGGGAGACGACCTCTCTATGGTCATAGCGCCGCTTGATAGCAATGTCTGAGCACAGCTACCATAGGCCCACTAACACGTTAGTTTTGTCAGCAAGTGAGGCTGAATGGAATCGGTTAGCGGGACTGCTAAATATCGTGCTACATTTGCAGCGTAGGTGTTTATGATCCTTTGCTTCCTTGGTGGAGTTGTGCCCTCATGTTCTTTGTCCTGCCCTTTCCACAGGAAGTCCAAGGCGAAGCCCAATGGGAAGAAGCCACCCACCGAGGAGAAGAAGCAGTACCTGGAGCTAGAGTACACCAAAGTCCGGGTCGTCGACTTCGACCTCAAGGAGCTGGTGGTGTTGCCTAGGGAAATCGACCTGAATGAATGGCTCGCCAGCAACAGTATGTCACCTGCTCCTCCACGTCTCTTAAAAAAAAATCTATTTAAAATGTGAAGTGTTTTACCACAAGTTTTGATATAATTGATTTTATTTTTTATTTTCCTCAAGTATATTTTAGTTTTGCATCGGTGTATATATTTTATAGTAGGACATATTAAATTCATATGATTCGTCTTCTGATTAATGCTATGTAGCTATTGTTTTGCTGAAGCAATGCATTCTGTCTTATTAAGCCAGATGTGCAATTTGAAGGGTGTTTAATTTATGTGCCTGTATAAATAGCTACCCAAATAAGGAAATGTCTCTCCCAGGCGTATTTTGACTTGTGTGTGCTGCCATGTCAGTATCATGTGACGGGGACTTCACCAGCCCAGTGAATTGTCTAAAAGAATAACACCAGCTAATTTGCCGGGGGCGTAAACGCCCGTCATGGCAACCACTCCCGGCAGACACCACGTCATCTAAATTGTGTCAATGGAGATGGGCATGGAGGACGGATAAGTGCGCGTTTGTCTGACATCCAGGAAGTGGCATGAAGGAGACGCGTTACTGAATAACTCCGGCCTGCGTGCCGTTCCTCTCTGTGCTGTTTTGTTTTCCTGCTCCGTATTGCCCTTTAGATTGGGATGTGTAAGAAATCATACTGAGTATGAAGCTGGTCTGCCATTCAGGCCAGGACCTCGTCTCCACGGTAGCAGGACAATGACCTTTCCTGGTATCCATGCTTTTTTCCTTCTGTTTTACAGCAACGACGTTCTTCAACCTCATAAACCTGCAGTATAGCACAATCTCTGAGTTTTGTACTGGAGAGACCTGCCAAGCAATGACAGCCTGCAGCACGTAAGCCCAACTGCCTCTTTAACATATTGTGTGTCTGTGTGTGTGTGCACTTCAGCTGACAGGTGTTATGTGTCTAATAAACACATTATAGCTGCTGTATATGGACAAATTTGTATGGACTTAAAAAACATCCCCCGATCTCCACCCCTGCCCCCTGCAATAACCCGATGGAGCATGATAGGGTTGGCATGCTGGAGTTCCCTGCTCCCTTTGCGACCCCTGAAGAAAATCTACCGGTGCAGGTTCATACGCCTTGAAGGAATCAAGATCTGGAAGTTAGACACCCAGCAACCCAAAACTTTCCTTTCCTTAAGTTCAAAGATGGCACAGATCCATGTAGACAATGGCTAACCTAGCCTGACAGTAACTGTGTTGTCCTGGGGGGGGCAGGTGGTGGATATTTCTAGCTGTCGATCTACACTTTAAATTCTATGTTGATGACAGCAAGCAAGGCCTCCCAGTGTTATCCAGCCAACGCTCGCATTTAACTGGGTAATCAAAGCCACAAGCTGCGGCTACCCGCTCGTTTAAATATGTCACTTCCATGAGACGTGCCTGACACGGAGAAATTTCCAGGTTGGGTGGTACATTTGCACAAGGTGACAGCAACTGCATCCCAGTAAGAATGTTGACATGCCGGGCGTGATGGACTCGGCTCAGTTCTGTCCTCTGGGTCTGACTAATCCCTCCCCCCTACCTCACAGGATATACTACTGGTATGACGAAAAGGGGAAGAAAACCAAGTGTACAGCTCCGCAGTATGTGGACTTTGTCATGACCTCAGTGCAGAAGTTGGTGACGGATGAAGACATCTTTCCCACAAAATACGGTGAGTTCAGTCATAGTCTGCCCCCCTGTGTTCATTCAGGAACATTGCAGTCACTGTTGTCTTCATAGAGCAGGGGTTGGCCACCACAGTGGCTAGGACTTTTCATGCTACCTCTGAGTTGGTGTCAGATTTACACCTGGGAACACCAGCTGAGATATTTTATTATCAAAACAATTCACTTTAATTATTGACTGTGGCCATCACTGTGGCTCTCAAGGACTAGAGTGGCCTCCTCCATATTATTAAGTAAATATAAGATGTGCAATACATCGTATTAAACTGCCCATTTTAAACCTACATTTTTACATACCTACAGGTTTACCTAAACCTACAACCTACATACTTTTGGGACTCTTATAAAGATTTATTGTTCTGGAACCACTGCGATTATGAATGGCAAATGGAAATTAAGTGTTTTTCAAATTAATTTACCTATGAGCATGTTGAAAACACAAGATTACTCTCATCTTGCAAATTAAAAAAAAGTGTTACGATATGTAAATGACAATTAGCTTGTCTTTACACAAGCTGTTCTCTTTTTGTGGCAGGCAAAGAGTTCCCCAACTCGTTTGAGTCACTAATAAAGAAGATCTGCAGGTACCTGTTCCACGTGCTAGCACACATCTATTGGGCACACTTTAAGGAGACTGTGGTGTTAGACCTCCAGGGTCATTTGAACACTCTCTACGCCCACTTCATCGTCTTCGTAAGGGAATTCAACCTGGTGGACCCCAAGGAGACCTGCATTATGGACGACCTGTCAGAGGTCCTGTGCCAGCCCCTGCCCGCCGCTCATAACCATGTGACGGAGAGATGAGCCGCCTGGCGCGACGGGGGGAGGAGGGGAGAGGATCCCACTAAGGAAACGGACGTAGCCGGCCGCCACGGCGGCGGGACTTAGAGAGACCTTCCGCGCCCAGAAGCATTGCTATCACCAGGACCCAGCTTAGCAAAGGGGTCTGTCACACCAGCAGGAATTGGTGTGAGCTTTCTCTAAGGCAAACTCTGCCCGCCTATCCAGCCCTTTAACTAGGAACGAACACTGTCTGTGTTTGTTGGGTTTTTTTTTTCCGGTTTTTTTTCTTTTTAAATCTTGTTTTTCATCAAAGGTTTTTTAATTGATTAAATTTTTTTCTTCATTTTGTTTTTGGAAGACAGTGTTTTAGTTCACTCCACCTACCCTTTCTTTTTGATCACCCTCACATCAGGGAGGGGTGCCCACCTGGGTCTACCCACTGTTGTGTAATGTTAACTGCATACGACTGACTTTGACATTGTTGTGGCTTTGAGTGGGAGGACCGGCTTCTGTCCTGTCCTTTATCCGGTCTCCCGCTTGGAGAGGCATTACTTTTGTTTTAATGTAGCTGCTTGGATTCGGGTCGCTGTTGTGTAAGGGGGGGGGGGGGGGCCGTCCGCGTGAGACCCGAGAGCGCATATTGCTGGGGAGAGGCTCTCAAAAATACTGTTATTTTCATATTAACCTGGTCATATGTGTAATACTGTAGTCAAGTAATCTGGTTACGGCTTTTACTGAAACAACTGCACATCTATAGGAACGGGTAGAAAGCCAATAGCGAGGGGGTGTGGGGGGGACACAAAGATGTGTAACTCGGCAGGCACTGACAGTTTTGGAAGACGGAGGCAGGTTTTCTTGCCCCTGAGTGACACCGCCACTCTCCATCGCCCGGACGAGCACCTCCTTGAGGACAAGGACATTGCCGCTGTCTGCTGCATGAAACCACATCACGCCACAGGTCGCGGTAGGGCAGGGCATCGCAGGCCCCTTTCCAGGTCCACCCTGCCTCAGAACACAAGCGTGGCAATAGGAGGAGACATAGAATTAGGGGGGTCTTTCAGAAATGGAATCATGTCGGATTCAACCCACTCTGGTGGTGTTATGACACCTCCATTGTGAAGACTCCAAATTTTTGTTTGCTTCCTCAATATTCCTCTAAACGCTCCAAAAAAACTTACTTTTCAAAATAGTGGAACTATAAAGAAATATAGAATATGCACAGCTGCAAGAAACAAGACCCCAGAGGTGAAATGACAGTTTTTCATTACTGTGTCATTACTGTGTCACTGCAGGTTGAATTGCACGGGGTGGGGGGTTGTTGGGATAGCCTCTATGTCATGGAGGGACATAGATTTTTTTTTTTTGGATTTCCTTTAATTTATTTTTTATTTGTTTTGACATTTGCAGGGTTCATCAGTTCTCGCTTTCATTTTTATGTGTTTTAATTATCTAAGTTAAAAGCATTTAATATTTTAAGCTCTGCGAATTATAACCTAATAAAATATAAAAATTATATTTCGGGTTTCTCGTTTTAATTATTGACATACTACTTATACTTAAAATTATGTGATCTTGTATAACAAAAGTGCACATCTTTCTTTCAGGGTAGATTTTACCTCAATGCTGGATATAAAATAAATTTCACAAATTGCGTTCTGTGCTGCTCAATGCTCATCAGAAGAAGAGAATGTGTGATGTGTAAAATAAAAAAGGGTGGGGGTTTGAGGGAGTACCAAAAGGCCTCGCTCACTGACCTTGATCCAAGGGGTTTGACAGAGGATGGGGGGAGAACTGAGGATCCTCTGGGGGGTCTCGGGAGATCCTGGGAGGATGATAAAGCAGAAATCCAGCCGCCAGACAGCCCCTGGTGCTCCACTCCTATTTCACTTCCGGACTCTCTGCTGCAGCATGCCACACTTTATTATTTATTTGTTAATTGAGTTAATTTTAATTAATCAAATAAGTCATTGAATGTTAAGACTGGTGTTGAAACTAATTCTAGTTCTTCTTATTTAAGGGCCACATAAAAATGCGTCTCTTTAAGAGGTAGTATGCAGAGTCTGTGACAAATGCGGAAGTGGTAGCGTGATTTTGGCAAGTCCACCATGACACTTTTCTTCCTCAAGTGTACATGAACAGTGAACAGTCTGAATGCACTCCAAAGCAATGCCATGTGATCACCCTACCACTGAACTACCACTGTCCATTGGACCTAGTTTCCATCAACACACCAAAACCATGTCAAAGCGGGGATGGATACTCATTTTAACCCCTTTCAATGTCGAAGTATTTAAAGAAATGGCAAGGATCCGACTTAAACAAGAAACAACAGAGGGCAGTTTGTTGGGTACGACTTCCGGTTCATGAAAATGGATCAGTGAGACATTGAGTTACAGGGCCGTAGCTTTCTGCATTCAGTTACTGTTTGATTGAACGTTAGAATGGGCAAAATATATGACCTGAGTAACTTTGAGCATGGTATGATCATTGGTGCCAGGCCCGTCGGTTCCAGTATCTCAGGAACTTTTTCCCTTCTGTATCATTCACATGCAATTGTGTCTAGTACTGGTGTCCAGTCTGCAGGAACAGTGCTAGATGGGTATACTTAATAAACGGGCCCCTCTGTGTACAAAGTCCCATTAGATTTCAATAGAAGACTCTTTCTTTTTTGAAAATTAAACATTTAATTGACATGATATTAACATTTTCGTATCATTAAGAAAAGGTTTTATTGTTTTGTTTATTGTAAGTATGAAATTACACTTTAAAGCGTGTATCATCTCCCTGTATTTTAAATTATAATGTTAATATTTGGGAAGCTATACCTAATAACACAACAACCTAATTTTTTCTGTCTTTAATAATTTTATAAGCAATCTTTGTTTTCCCAATCCTCCCTTTGCCCCTTCCTCCTCGATTAATAGCATGTTGAAACTTCTGTGCCTTGCAAAAATAGTAATAATGTGCAGAGGAAGTCTAGTAGTAACTAACTAGTTTTATTTATCTGTGGCAATTTTGCTTTCTTCTTCATTTAATAAATTCCAGGTTTTGTTCAGTTAGCCCTGGTGTCATCTTGCTCTGCCTCTCCTCTGTTAGCTGTCTCAGAGAATGGTTGTCATCTCTAAGGTTACGCTTTAGAGCCGCTTCTGCTCTTTCGCCTGTTGGGAGTTATTCTTTTGGTGTATCCAGCCAGGGTCTGGCCAGATAAGGACAGAAACCGCTTCATTTTTGTGGTTAACGCTGACTGTATGTTTCAGTTTCAAATTGTGTTCTTTTCTTGTTTGTGTCAGGAAAGGTAGGACTGTGTTTTTGTGACTGGTAAATTGCTGATGGGAACCCCTGCATAACCATAATATCAGAAAATTTTAAAATCTGTCATATAGGGTGAGTGGACAATAATCGCGATTTTCCTCGTTCTATGACTGTTTGAAGTAAACGCAAACAATGTTTCTTTTCCCCTTCACATCAGCAGCAGCTTGCAATAATGCTTACTCTGAAATATACCTGTTTATGGCTTTCAGTAAGAAAAGATTTCAACGTGCAGACAAGGTTTTGGCATTGCTGGGTGGTAAATGTTTCTTGAAATGTCATTTTACTCATTATTTGTCCCAATAGTGTGGTATAATTGCTCACAGAATATGTAATGCACGATTAAGTTCCATTGTTGTCCTCTGACTGATGTTTTAGGAGAGGTAATAATTCATTACAAAAAAACTAATGTAAGTATCAGTTCCACTGCTTCTATAGTGACCTCATTAAGCCAGCTGACCGGAATGGTTGATGGTGGCGTTGTTGTAACTGTGTCAACATCCTTGACCTAATCCTTGCTGTCCATCACGGAGACTGTAGAATCTTTGTTAATCAAGGTTTTCCAAGCACGCCACCTGGTGGTAAATAATGGCACCACAGAGACTGATTATTGTTTCAAAACTGGGCTCAGTAGGAACATTTGAAAAAAGAGAGCACAGGGCATTTCTAACACCCAGAGCGAGCGAAATTAAAAATTAAAAATCTTTGTGGAAAACTGGCTCAACTTTTTTGTTTTGATTAACTATAGTTTTATATATATATATATATAAAATCTTTTTCCCATCACCCCGTGCGAGTGTGCATTCGTGCAAGCTTTCCCCTATCTTTCGCTCTCTCTGTGGGAAGATGTGAATAGGGCTCATTATTGTTCCCTGCTTGTCCAGCTGTCTGGGAAAAACAACTTGCGGATGGGGGTGGTGAAGTCTGTGCTTTGAAGCACACTTGGCCCTTACCATGAGCCCTAAATGATGCGGGGTCTAAAAAGAAGACTTTAGTCATTTTAATTAAGTACGATTAAGGGACAAAACGTAACCGTTTTCAAATGATGAAAGAATCTTCTCTTTGTCTGCTATTTTATATTTAGACCAATATGTATCCTTATTTTCCATCACCACTTTTTAATGTATGTACTAAGACTACTTGCGGTTTGATGCGCACGCGACAGCTGGCACCTTACGGATTGGTGTCGGCGTGCTACAGCAGCTGTATATTTTCCAGCTGTATACAGTCCTCCAGTACTGTTGAGCGTCTGCGTTTGACCAGATGGATAGTTGCGTGTAAGTCTTAAACCAAATCCCTAACTTTAAAATAATTAGCAGTCGCATGTTTATCTTCCCAGCAACGTGCTAATGAAAACTTTGAAACCAGCTAAATTACGTTAAAGAATAACGTAAATGTTATCAATAAAATCGCCAGAGTAAAGCAATCAAGAGTAATGCGCGGTTTATGCAGGCCCGCTTTTTTCTGCTTTTTAAAATTTGGAAGGTAACTCAAGAAGAGTATTATGTATCGATAAGGCAAATATATATACAAATATAGAAAAAGGCAGAAACTTTTCCTACGTACACAGAACTGCGCAGTGTAAATATAATTTTGACTCAAGAGGGCGCAAGAACTGCATAAGACATTGCGGTCTATTAGCATTGTGTGTGTGTATATATATACATTTCATACTCTAATTTTACAATTAGACGTTATTATGTTATATAAAATACAGCATAAATATAACGTCTATGTATGATCTAGTTTTTTAAACTAGACAGAATTTTCAGTTAGGCTTAATCATTCAATAAAATGTAATGTTCATAATGATAATTACGTCCCACACAAATTCTTACGTTAATGCTTAAATTTAAAGAGTTTCTAGACGGAATTTATGTCTGAAATTATATAAGATATTTCCGAGGTCTAAGAAAAGATCACTTCGGTTACTACTTACAGGAAAAGGGATACGTTTCTGCCGGCCCGAACGGTATCGTTATCTTGACTGACAGAGCAGGCTACCCCGGGAACCCCTTCCTAACGAGACCGGGCCCGAACGGGCACAGCTGCATGTTGAACAAGGTTTCCGGTGTTCAGACCGAACACGAGATGAGAAAATCTCCCTCGTACTATCGACCTCTAACTGTGTCACCATTACTGGCTTTTACCCCATGTCATAATTGCATATACTCCTGACTTCCACCCTTTGCAGATACTGCAGAGGTCTGTTTGAAGAACATCAAGGACTCTGCAGCCATAGTTTTCACTTATAAATTCATTTAAAAAAAATTCTTCTCAGCCTTTTATGAGCTACTGAGATAATTGCAGATTTTGGCAATGTAATTTTGGGCTATGATTCATAGGTGATACAAGGCCTAAATATCAGGTTAACAGATGCAGCAACTTGATATTCATTCATCAGCGAACCCCAGTGCGACTGAAATAAATCGACTGTTGCTATGTCTCCATCTACCCAGGAAGAATCTGAGAAAACCTGTTCTCTGTTAAGGCACTTCTCTCATCTTCATACACAGCATCCAGACTTTTAAACACCCTGTAGGCTATCATAATTTAAAAGTAATGTGATATTCTCCTGTATGCCTCTTCATTTACAGGAATTCTACAACTTCCTAAATAAATAGTCCCTGTTGTGTTTTGGTGTCTCTTCATACAATTGAGTAGTCAAAGTATGTGGACAATATATGGAAAAATAATGAAGTAATCCTGGAATACCTTACTTCTGTACAGAGATACCTGTCTTCTAAGTAGCTCAAAAACATTTTATGCTGTCCTGGGTTCACCTCAGAATGGAAGTCCAACCAATTCCTCAAGTGGCCAGCCTCGTCAGAACGCATCAGCCACTCTCTTACGCTTGACATTGGGCGGGTCCCTGTGACAGATGAGACATGGCACAACGGCTGCATTTAGAACAAAATACCCCCCCCCCCCCCAGGCCTCGGTTAGGAAAACAATCGGCGAGTGTGGTAATGGCCGCATTGTGCACGCGGCTGTGTTTCACATTACCCTGTCGTGACCGAGGCTCGCAGCTGCCTGCCGGCACACTTCACCTCTGGAAAACCAGCCTTTGCGAATGGCGAGCGCAGAGGGTGGGGATTTAATCGCATTTAGACCAGACAGGCCTCAAGACAAGGATGTGCTGGTGTGTGAGTATGTGTGTGTGTGTGTGCGAGGGGGTGGGGTTACCCATTAAAACCCAGGGAAGGAGTTATGTACTGGGTGGGTAGCACTATAAAGTTGTGAGGATATGCTGGTGTGTGTGTGTGTGTGTGAGGGGGTATGGTTACCCATTAAAACCCAGGGAGGGAGTTATGTACTGGGTGGGTAGCCCTCTAAAGTTGTGAGGCGTGGAAGCCAGCTGTTTAAAACAAGTGTGAAATCCTCTCCGTTTCATTGTTCAACTGCACAGGGACTCAAGGCAGCGGCAGTGGAAAATCACAAGTATTTACAAGTTAGGGGATGAGATCCAGCGATGCCCATACGTCTGGGTAACGATCCAGCCCGGCTCTCGGGTTACAGAGGTTCTTGAGCCCAGGGTCGGGTCTCCGCTCGCATGGGCCAGCACCCTGCTGATGCATGGCAGTTAGGTGGGCTAAAAATACTGCAGCATTTGTCTGAGTTCATGGAAAAAAGTGGTGGCAGCCAAACGGGTTCATAGGCAATGGCAGATTGGGTTTCCCGCTGACTGTGGTGAATGCGTTTCATGGTAAATTTTTAAAAAGGAGGCCTGCGAGGGGGAAAAACTGTCTGAAAGATTGGGCAAGAATTTACAGCAGCAACGATTTGCCGCACCAAGGCTGATAAAAGGGTCTCGGCTTTGTAACTAGATGGCTGCCGGTTTCAGTCAATGTCCAGCTTGAGTAGGTGTTCATATCTAGCAAACTGAGGGTCTCCTAAGTCCTTACTTCGCAGAAATCTCCCTTACATACAAGCTAAGACAAGGAAGGAGTGAACAACAAATCATGGTAATTGTTCTTTACCTGCATCTCTATAGAAATCCTAAATAAGCACAGTCTACCCAGAGTCCCTTTCTCTACTGATTGAGACAGTGCTCTCCGTGCATATGCTGGATTAAAGCTTTGTGTCATTGACTGCTCTCTATTTGGAGTAGCTTTCTCCACTACAAGCTGTAGTAATGGATAAAACGCGAAACGTAAGCCGCTCTGCGTAAGAGCATCTGCAGCAGTCATACCCATCGAATGCATGAAACTTCATCCTTGTCCTTTCCCTCAAGTTCCTCTCTAGTCTTAACAAACAAAATCATAGCACCCCAACCATCACTGAACCGGAGAACACATATTGTACAGATGACAAATGTGTTTTTTTTATTTAATTTTTTTTAACATTGAGACATTTCATGTTTATATTTACTGATAATAAATTGTCATATTGGTGCTTACAAAAATCCAAGAACACAGAAAAAATAGGCAGAAGATATTTTAGTTCTGTATCTGTTGTTATCAGGTCTTGAACCATGGGGGAAACATAATACCCCCCAAGAAATTTTCACTCCATCCCCAGTCAAAGCAGGCTGCATCCAGCGTTGACGTTGGTCATCTGAACCTTTCATCTCTGTACCAACAGAGGGCACTGATGATCTCTACTGAGTGGTGTGAGAGTGCATTGTGTGTGGCAGAGGAGGGGTGTCTGCAGCTGGATTGAGTTTCACATCATAATTCAGTCCCCAACAGACCATGAAAAGCTAAGTGAGCTAAATACAATCTCAAAATGAATTCAGTCTGAACTCTCACTCTGTTGACACTTACTCTGTTAAATGTTAAAAATCAAACAGATCACATGGACCTGTCACTTTGAAATGCATTAATTTCAGGTAATTTAAGTTATCATATAACTTTATAATGTAATATATAGCATAAAAAACGTGTTTAAGTAAGTCATTGCATATTCAACTGCTTAGATTGGATCAGAGAAATATTTGAATTATGGCACATTTAAATTCACTATAAAAGTCACAGTACAGCAAAAGGCGTTTTTATACAATTAATTAAATGCAATGTAAAAATATAACAGCACAATTAAATGTTTCAATGAATGAAAAAAAAGAAGAAAAATTCTTATTTCCATACAATGGGGCCAGGAGTGATCAAATGTAACCCCTTGCTCGTGCTCTCGGGATTAAAACGAGGATCTGTATTTGTGTTACATCATCGCAGAGAAGTATCGCATTTCCAAGAAGTTTAAATATTAATTTCAACACCTGTTTAATTGAGCCTCAAGCTGTAATCACCTTTGCCAGAGCATGGGCGCAGAAGTTTCAATTCTGTATGCATTCATCCTCCTGCATTTCCCCCCCCTCTCTGAAGTAACTGCACTGATTAGCAGTTGTTTTATTATTTACCCTTTATCCTCAGGCATTAAAGCCAACAGTTGCCGTTGAGCCCAGTACTCTCTGCAGCACTGTATCAGCACCTGCAGCTGTCACTTCCCTGGCTGCTGGCACTGCTCTGGGCCTCAGCCAGACCCGCTCCAACACCACCGCAACCACCCCCTGTCCATGAAGACCCCTATAGAGGAAACTGCAGTTGCCACACACAAATACGCAATAAATGGGTTCTCAGTACATACCAACAAACTTTGTAATATGGCATTATTTGAAAACATTGGCATAGTATAACCCACACATTAAAGTATATATGTAATGGCTAACTTTAAGGCATCTAAATAAATCTGCATTTTAATTTCTAAACAAAAATGAACTTTTTTGTTTCTGAATATCTTAAATAAAGCCGTATTTAATGTTGGGCTATTTAATCTGTCAGATTAATACAACCAGCATAAATAAATTGCTTTTGCTCCAGTGATTTATTATTTATTAGCTAACCCTAACCCTAGATTAATTCTGGAGATGTAAAAAAGAATTTGAGGTGCAGTTTAGTTTAAACAGCTTATTACCAGTGGAATGTATAAAGTGCTTAAACAGTTATGGTTGGGTGGTAAATTATTAACTGTGTACCACCCTACAGAAACAAATGTATTCCTCAATAAGGTTGAAAAGTAACAAATCGATAGACTAAAAGTCTCACAAAAGCTCTTTCTTGAATTAGGAAATCTGTAGAGTCTCAGCGTTTTGTGCTTGAATGTCGTTTAAGATCAGTCTGCCCGGGCATGTGGTGAATGAACGTATCAATTTGTTTGCACCATAGCAGCTTGGAGGCTGCATAGTGGTAAATACGCTATGCAATTAAACTGATATATATATATATAATATGCACAAATATTAACTGTTCTATTCTGAACTGTGATTATGTGTTGGCACTCTTACAGCATGCTGGCAAAACAACTGCTTATTTTGAGGATTTGTGTGCTTCACTTCGTCATGGTAACCTGAGACTGAAATTATACGCCTCGTAGTATCAATGTCACCGATGCAAGATTTTGTACAATGCAACGAGTTAACAAAGGAAGCTTTCTCATAAAACAGCCTGAAACAAACGGCCAGATGTCGCGTGCCTGTGTGGCCTGTCGTAAATTCGTCTGCGTGTCAAGGAGAACACCGGTGCCGCGTAAACATAACACAGAGTTAAACTCCCTGTTACTACCTTGGGGGGCACTAACAATGTCTTCACAGATGGTTATTCAATGAGGAGATTCTTGGTATTAAAAATAAAGTGGTGAAAGCAGATATGGGTGCAGGAGCGGACACTCAACCTGGCAATGGTGCGGTTTTCTTCCCTGCTTTCGTTTAAACTTCAACATGCTGTGAAGAGCAACGGGCCTCCAGCTGCTTGAGCAAAGGTCCGGTGCACCCTTTTCATTTCTAAAAAGTCTACTGTTAAAGTCCTAAGGTCATTTTTAAAAGTTGGTTCTACGAAAATTCTTTGGCCCCCGACTAAATTTCATGCAGTATTTCAAGAATCGTTTGCCAGGTTTTGTTGACGTTTAGTAAAATTATATATTTTGTGGATACATAGAACTTAATCAAATTTTGTGATCTCACCTGTTTTCAGTGTGACCTTTGACCTCACTTTAAAAAAAACAGTGTTATATATTATATATAAGTTTTGTAAACAGTAGGAAGAGCTCTCCGGTCTTTGGCAGCAATGTGTTTTACATAGGTTTGTCCATTTGAAGGCTATTCTCATTCTTAATGGTTCACTTGTTTTAATAGTATAGTAGAAAAAGTTTGGTAGTAAACTGGTGGTCTGCTTCAAGGCTACTCAGGGTATGTAACAATTATTTAGCATTTCCTAAATTCCTAAAAACAATTGTGGCCTGACAATTTGATATATTAAAATATCCAGGACATATAGAACCAGCAGACTATAAAACGTGCACATTACTTGTGAAATGTAATGACCAGTTCATTACCATAGATTGATGTATGAGAGCATCCCTTTCAGCATAGCTATCTGGTGAAGACCATACTGCTGCCCTGTGGGATTCATGATACAGCACCTTGCGCACATGTACGGTTAGCACAGCTGCACCCCTTGTCCTCCTTGTGCAGCTACGCTGCGTAGGCAGGCCGCTTAGTAACGATTGAATATAAATTAAGCTTTAATCATAATCTTCTGTTCTGAAAAGAGAGGTAATTGCGCAAGGCTGTTGGGTGATACACTGAAAGCCCGGTAGTGCGTGTGGTTCCTATGCACCTGACTTAGAGCTTTGGCGCTCTTCTGGATGTAACGGTTTGGGGGATGCTGTTGTGCAATACCAGGTTCACCCAGGTGGGGGTCTCCTGCTTTGGATTTGACCATCAAGGATGGGCATTAGCACAATGGAAAGGGACACTAAGCAGCAGTAGCAGCAGCAGCAGTAAGCAGCAGAAGCAGTAGCGGCAGTAGTAGCAGCAGAAGTAGTAGTAGCAGCAGTAGTAGCAGAAGCAGTAGCAGCAGCAGTAGCAGTAATAGCAGTAGTAGCAGTAGTAGCAGCAGAAGTAGTAGTAGAAGTAGTAGTAGCTGCAGTAGTAGCAGCAGTAGCAGCAGAAGTAGTAGTAGCAGTAGTAGCAGCAGTAGCAGCAGCAGAAGTAGCAGTAGTAGCAGCAGTAGCAGAAGTAGTAGTAGAAGTAGTAGTAGCTACAGTAGTAGCAGCAGAAGTAGTAGAAGTAGTAGTAGCTGCAGTAGTAGCAGCAGAAGTAGTAGTAGTAGAAGTAGTAGTAGAAGCAGTAGTAGCAGCAGTAGCAGCAGGAGAAGTAGCAGTAGTAGCAGCCGTAGCAGAAGTAGTAGTAGAAGTAGTAGTAGCTACAGTAGTAGCAGCAGAAGTAGTAGTAGAAGTAGTAGTAGCTGCAGTAGTAGCAGCAGTAGCAGCAGCAATAGTAGCAGCAGAAGTAGCAGTAGTAGCAGCTGTAGCAGTAATAGCAGTAGTAGCTGTAGTAGCAGCAGAAGTACCAGTAGTAGCAGTAGTAGCACCAGTAGTAGCAGCCATAGCAGCAGCAGTAGCAGCAGCAGCAGAAGTAGTAGTAGAAGTAGTAGTAGCAGCAGTAATAGCAGCAGTAGCAGTAGCAGCAGCAGCAATAGTAGTACTTTATTAATCCCTGGGGGGTTGCACCGTTACAGCAGCACTGCAAAATATACATGGTACAAATATACAATATACCTATACAAAGAGTTAAAATAAAATCCAAAACACAAAACATACATAATTCAATATGAACTATAAATATGTATCATTTACCTTAATTTACAGTAGTGCAAGTAGTTGTCAAAGTGATCTGGTTATACATAGTAATAAGTAATACAGTAGAAAGTAAGTTATATTCAATTGTATTCAATTTCATTGTAAAGTCTAATTGCCCTCTGGCATGATAAGTATGTTACTAAAAGTGCTGCTTTGGAAAGGATGTCTCTCCACATTGTGTTTCAGGTGAAAATCTCAAACAGCTCTAAAAGAAAGCTCTAAAACCTGCAGTGCTACAGACCTCAAGGACCAGAGTTGCCCATCCCTTATTTAGACCTACTCTTTAGTTAAGCATTGGCCAGGGTGGTCTGCAAGTTTCTGTTACAAAAGCCCTGTGCATTGTGAGTTTGTACAGTAACATTTAATATAAAATGTATTATTTTCAAACAATTTTGTTAATTATAATGCATGAACTACACTGCCTTAGTACTCATCACACTGCCCCAGAAGGGGTTAACATGAGCGATCATGCCCCCTGCCCGCCATGCCCACACTCACACACGCTCTCTGCTTCATGGTTTTAATCCCCAAAGCAATGGCTTTAGTGTAATATGGACCACAGCTGTCCGGCCTCGAAAAACTGGGGAATTGTTCAGCCGCAGAAGCAAATGACCTGGTGCAAATGGGAAACAAGATTGACAACTAAAATAATGTTATGCAATGTGATTGTAACACTGATAGATTTTAAAATCTGACGATAGAACTTTATTTTGTACACAAGTACTTTTCAATCGACCGCTTACATAAAACAAAGACTTACTTTACTTTTGAAGCTCTATTGGTATTCTGGACCTTGTCATTTTGAAGGTTGTGCCAGTTATGTAAACTCCTGTAGATGTGGGATTTTGTGCTTTTTGTAATGCCGTGCACGATAGTAAATGGTTACAGGGATGTATCTCTAGCGATGTATGTGCTTCAGAGAAACAATTTTAAAACTACATGTAACCTCCCCTACACTTTTTAAAGCTGCCCTGTGCAGGTTTACTTGGTTACCATGCAGACTTGATGTTTTACTTGATATTGCTAGGTTTCAAGCAATTTGTTTTTGGCCGTATATATATCTTTAGCAGATTCTTCCAGGAATTTAGTTAACTAGATCTACTACTGTTTTATTTTGGTTGGTTAGTACTCACAAAAATGTTTGTATTTTTTCAAACTGGCTAATTTTTGTTTCTAATGGCATTCAAGAGGCCTGCCCGCAAAACCCATTTAACACGTGGGAGAGTATCACTTTCGGCCTTCGTGTCCCCCGTTGGGGGCTGCCGTGTGGCGGAGGGGTTGTATTAACCTCCGCTCTCTTCTCATGCTCTTTACAGTCACCCACAGCTGAGGAGAATAACCACCCATCACAAGCTGTGAAGGGCTGCCTTTAAGCAGCCACTGCAGCACATGGCGGGTGCACAAAAATTCAGGAGTACACAGGGCATGTTGTATTACACAAAGGTAAATTAACATTACGGTTAAAAAGCTGCTTCATTACAGTTCATTTTCATGTTGTTTGGACCATGGACTATGTCTTTCTCACTCTGGTACCAAGAAGTTACTTCTTCAGCTACACCACCTAGCGGCTGTTTTTTAAACAGCCATTCTTGTGAGACCAAAAACACCCCCAATCAACAACCCAATAGACAACAGTTCATTAAAACCATCAGACAACTATCCCATCTTTCATCTTAGCTAAGGCAATCGAGCTGTGCAGAATCAGAAGAGATTTCTAGGACTTCACATGTGGAGACCAAGTTGGTGCGGTGGCTTTCCGAAATGTACTACCTTATAAAGACCCAAAGCGGAATTTGTA
>JAOVYW010000007.1:8539848-8549898 GCA_025775045.1 Hiodon tergisus | reverse complement strand
AGAGGACACCGATCAGCCACCTTAGTAGAGGCAGCAGAGTGACTGCAAAGGGCCAAGAATCAATCAGAGGCTTGAGAAATATAAATTTCAGCTGTTTTTTTTCTTTTAAAATAATAGTGTGAGTGATAAGCTGAGCCCACACTGCACATTGACATTCGATCCCATTATAAAATATGGAATACAAAATGTGGAAGTCTGATTAAAAGGTGTCTTCAGAGCAAAACCCATAATGAAAATGGTAGTTGCATTGCTCTTCAATAATGCAGACAATGATTTACCTTATCTTGCAAAATGTTGTTGTGGCATCTCTCAGCAACATCATTATTTCAAGAATATCATGGTGTATCACCATGCTGTACTTGGCTATTTCCCCCTTGGGATTTTGCCACCATGTAGACAAACCTGCTAGCATAATGCATCACTCTAGAACCTATCTAGATCTATTGACTTATATAGGCTCTTTGGCATGCCGGTCTAGCGCGTAGATACATATATCAGTATCCACTGAGCATTATTCTATCCTTTAGAGAGTTCAAAGGAGAGATGTCTCTCTGGGCACCCAAGGACTGGCACAGGCCCATTCCCTAATTAAACGCCGGCCTCCTGACTTGCTACCCACACTTATAAGCGGCCTGCAAACAACGCTTTAGCCAACTCAGATTTCAAAGCCAAGTCTCTGGACCAGCTGCATACTAAGAGACTGATGGTGTTTCTGAAGAGCTGGTGCTTGGAGGCTTTTGAAATGAAAGCTGCACAGGCCCTGCAGGCTGGAGAAACAGAATAAAAAATGTAGCTCTGTCTGATATGCGCCAGATGTTCTCCTGGGTTTGCCGTGGTGGCTGACAGTTTTTGATGTGTGACAGCTTGCATTTGAACTTTGTTCTTATGGTTGAGCGCATGAGCGCATGAGCGCACTGTAACTTCAACATTGTACATTTATATGTTGGATAACCGTTGTAATTTATGAGTAAATAGAACATTTTAGTGCCATATGTATTTATCCAAATATACTGGACTGAAGAAAAATGTAATTTAATTAAACTAAATTAAAAATTTAAATTTAAATTAGAATAAAAAACTTGCCCAAATGGCAAAATATTTTTTAGATGAAACTGCACACAGTGATTTCTTAAACAATTCCTTCAAGTTTGTATTCTCATCTAAAAAATTTTGGATTTTCACTTAATTAAAAATTATTATCTAATGAAAACCTACATTGCATTTACTTAAACATTCATTATACCATATGGATTAACCGGCCTGAATTTACATTTTTCTACAATCCTTTAATCTCAACAGGCAAGGAATTCCAATCCCCCTAATCCAAACAACCACGTTGACAAGTTCACCTAATCAAAATAATTGTGTAATTATTTTTGTATTTACAACGACTTGTGACCATAACTTGAATAATTCTGAATGTATAAGGGGAGGATTTCTGAAAGCATTTAAAGACAAGTTGATTGTATCACAGTCCACCGTAATTAATATGAAGCAATTGTTTTGGGTTTTAAAGAAAATATTTTCTTTCAGGACTAGAGTCTAATTAGTGATTACACCTGGCTGTCTGGACAAGGTTGTTGAGTCCCATTTGGAGGTCAAAACTACAAATAAGAAAGATACAGTTGAAGTGGAAGATGGGTTTCATAGACAACGGAGATGCAATCTTTTTTAGAGATAAAAAAGGAATTTTGAGCAGGGACTTCTAAAAAATATCTGCTAAATATTAATTTTAAAGTTGATTTAAGCATAGTTGTAAATAACTTTTGGGGGAATGCATTTACAATTCATGGACTTCCAAACAGAAGAAGAATTTATACAGTCGGGCAGAAAGCGTGCTGTTGTAGCCTGTCAACCAAAGGCTTGTCTGACGTTCCCAAAACTCCTGTTTCATTTTGTCCTTGTACTTTAACTTTTTAGATTTCACTTTGGGAAAACATTTTACCTTGGGAGACAGCAAATAAATGATTTTTTTTTTTTGTACCTTGGTAGGAATAGCATTTACTACACTGAAGGGGATGTGGTCCGTTACAGTGAAGAGTGACTGTTCACATCCACTGAACCCTGTCCTAAAGGTCTGTGTCTCTGCAGATGAGCAAAGGTATCCTCCTAACAAACTGACTTTTAGCTGGTTCAGTGGAATATGAGAATTAAGCCAGGGCACAGATTTCCACAGTAGGCTTTCCACAGTAGGCTCTGGACACTTAACTTCATCATTGGCATCTTAAATGCACCGTACTACATTTACACTGTTCTTATGTGTCTCATGGGGATTTGATGTGAGCTCTCCCGACCCTGTGACCCACGAGACATGCAGTAAAAAGAGATATGTTTAACAACCCCGGACACCCCACATCAGTCCCTCACCCCCTGCGGTGTCTGTGAGCTCTGAATGGGGAAAAAAGACCTAGAGTTGTGATTTCTCCTGCTTCTGGTGCTCCTCGCTTGGCCTGCTGAAAGAAAAACATGCCTAATGAGGTATGATCAATATGTGGTCCCGTGGAACCAGGGATCGACCTACCTCACTGAAACCCCAACACACTCATCAGAAGGAGGTCAGTGATGTCACAGTGTAGAAAAACAAACATGGAGTGGAGCGGAAGACCTTTGGTCTGAAATAAAAGCATGCACAATCTGACTGCTGGTCATCTCTATAGAGTCTGTGGAGTTTGTTTTCCTCACAGACCTATTTAAGTTTAGTGACAGGCAAGAGATGCATTTTAAATATATACGCAATACAGAGACATTCACTAAGAGATAATTTCCCAGCTTTAGCTGTTGATCTAACATAATTTTATGCTTTGGTAAAACTTCCTGTTTGAACTCTCATTTAAGTGGCCAGCAAATGAAACAAGATTATCTCCTGCTGAAACACTGTTCTGAAATCTGTAACACTTCTCACCTGTTTTTGACCCAATTTTTGCCACCTGTTGGCTATGGACTGTCACTGCAACAACATTGCACTAACAAGGAATACATATTTTTTTTAGGTTTTCTTGTTTACTGCATCAAAGGGTCAATTGTTATTCATACATTTTATTAATTGAGGGGTGAAATACAGCTACATACACCTAGTTTTTCTATTTCAGATTTGTGTAAACTGAAAAGTGAAAAGTGCTGATTTCTTTCATCTGCTGCCTATGACTTCTTGCCATCCTAAAAGGACAGTGTCTCAGCCTGCTAGTCAGGGGGATTACAGAACCAACTATTTCACTGTGTAGAAATAAAATAAAAACCTCAGTCATTGAATTGAGCATTGATCGTGAATTGAATGAAAGAGCTCCAAACAAAACCAGCACTTAAGCTGAGGGCCAGAGAGGTCGGGCGGGCCTATTTCACAGCCCTGACTCCTCAGCACAGTATTCCGACCTGGGCAGTAAACGGCGGGGGTCAGGCCGGGGCTGTTTGGACTTGGTTATTTATGAATAAGCAGCCGGTCCCCGGGCCGCAGTTGCCGAGGCCTGTCTGGGCACTCGCTGGGGGGAGGAAGTTGGTCATCGGGTCACCAAGCCTGATGGGAGCAAACAACAAACAGGTGGGCTGTGGAGCGCTTCTGGAAGCGAATCCCGGCCGCTCACACCTGTCTCTGCTGTCAATCAGCGCCCACTTATGCTCTGCGGGAGGGGCCAGTGAAACTAGCTCAAGTTCTACGGGACGTAAATCTCATTAGCATTTTTCTGGGGGGTATAAATACAAGTTTGATGCACATAATCTGTACCTGTAGTGTTTCTGTGGTCACAAACTCATTTATGGGTGGACTATTTACTTTCATTTATTTGTCTGTATTGAGTTGAAAACTGATACTTTACTCTATTTTGGAGTTCATGCACACTGGTTGGGGGATCTATAGTGCTACATATAGTTGGGGAAATGTCATCCAGTCGCAAGAAACTTAATCAGTCAGGCTTACTGTCTTGCAATATTTTTTTATTGAAAAGGCTGTTTAAGGGTGTGACTTATTTAAGATAAAATATCAAATATCAATAAGTTTGGAAAGCACACTTTTTCTTAAGGTGAAAGCACAGGCCAGGTTGCAAATGCAGCATAGTCTTAATTCAAGTTACAGCAAGAAATTAAGGATTAAAAAAATTTAATTAAATTTGGAATTGACCAATTGTATTTTTGTTTTCCAGCTGAGCGAATGAGTCTTCTTACCCAGCTTCTTACCCACTGGGCCACTTGGAAGGCATTCGTTTGCAGTTTTGGCTTTGGACAGTTCCTCGTGTTTAGATGCAGGTAGATTTTTTTATTCTGTTATAAATCTGATTTGTACCTACAGGAGGAAGTGAGGAAGCCATGACAACGGAGGATTAATCACCTGTGGGTTCAAGCTATCACAGGGCTGCTCCTACCTAGTGCTGGACTCTTACGACAGAACAGCAGAGAAAGGTTATTTGTTTCTTTCTGCATTTCTTTTTTAGAGGGACAAACCCAACTCTCTCTTATGTTAATCTGTTATCTTTCTGAGCTTCAAAAATCTCCAAGAGTGTTTTTTTTCCAAGAGAGTGAACCCCACTGTCCACAGTAATCTGGGGCGATGCAGTCCCCCTGTTCAACCTCACCCGCACACCCCCAACCATAGTCCCAGCATCTTTGTAAAAAATAAAATAGCCGTTACTAATTCAGCCGGGTGCAATCCAGGATTCGTTTCTATGCCACCTGGCCCCCATTCCTGGATTAGGCGGTGATATGAACTAATGTGGCCCTTATGTTCTGTGACCATCCTCGTGGCCCTGAGCAACTGGTCTCCCATCGAAACAAAGGGCTTTTTGGTTGCTTTCAACAGCCTGCCTAAATGTTTCTTGTGGAACGTGTGAGTCTGTGTGTAAAGGGGTTGAATTGTGACAGGAGCACTGATGAGTGGAGGGGGGTCAGCAATAGTTAGGACGGTGGGGCGGTGTTATAAAATCTTATCCCCTGCCAAACTGAGGCACATTATGGTGCCCAGCTGTCAGGTGTGATACATTTCACGCTTACCAGGAAAAGTAACCAGTAGTTCCAACATGAGCACAGATTCACTACATCCTCAGAAAAACTAGGCAAACATGTTTACTTGAAAGATAATGAATTATATAAAATGGAGAGATGTATTGTCTACATTAATATAGCAAAGATGTTATTAGATGATATTAATTTATTTTGAGAAACGTTTAAGTAAAGAGGTACTGGGACTAACCTGATTCTATTTGAATGTCAGACTTGTTTAATAAGCTCTAATATTACATAGAAGTAGTATACACTTTCATTTGTACTTTATAAAATATTTCCAGAGATTCCATTCTAAAAAAAAAGTTAGAAATGAGAACAAATGAAAGCCTTCTAAACACAATTTACTCAATCAATAGAAAATCTGGTGGTTTACTGTTCAGTTTTTTTAATTTGGTGATGTGTTCAATAGAAAACAAAACCGTGATATGACATTTTGTTCAACTTCAAACCAATCTGCTGTTGTTTTCATTTGTTTCATTATCAATTAAATAACCAAACTCATCTCAAAAAAGACTATAGGAAGCATGTTCAGAGTGAATATGTGTGAATATGTTCCAAGTTTATAACAAACACTACAGCGGTTAGGTTAGGTGGCACACTTAGTTAAAATAGCAAATTAATGAATATTAATGATTGAATAAATAATAAATAATAATAATAAATATTCCCCCCCCCCCCCCCGTGAAATCTACCAATTGATAAAGAAATTCAGGGCTTAATTCACCAATGCTGTGAGCCAAATATCCACAAATTGACGGGTCACTGTAGGTTCCATTGATGTGTTGGACTTCAGCTGCAGTGTACAACTGGAGAAAATTTTTTTCTGATCAGCCCCAGTGAAGGAGGGTAACCCACAGCCTGGAGTGTAGATGACAGTGAAGTGTGATGTTCAGACTCCCCTCAGTCCCGACTGCCCCCCTGTGAAGTCATCCATGCTGAAGCTGCATGGGAACTTCCTACAGCTTCTCTGCAGCACTCTCCAAGTGCACCGCTAGACAGAGCGCTCCATCGCGTGCCTTTGGGGTCCGAGGCACGCAGTGCCACGGTCACAGTCGATTTGGCCTTTAAACGGATTCTCTGATCCGTCCGCGTGCGACGTGCAACTGTGCGACAGGTGCAGCAGCAGGAGTGGGGAGTGGGTAGTGGGCGGCGGGGGGGGCGGCTTCCGAAGGGACTCCTCCCCACAGGATGTGCCAATGTCACAGGTGTTCTGAATGTGGCACACACCTCAGTCAGGGTTGTGTAAAGGAACAAATTAACATTCGGATATGCTTGAAGTTGGGTAACAATTTGAATGGACTTTGTATGTACAATTTAGAAAACAATTTTTACTTGCAAAAAAAATAAAAACAAAACAAAGCACAAAATTAATGTTTTTAAATGTTTTTCTAAAACATAGTTATGCAACTTAAAGCCATGGGCCTAAAACATTGGAGTAGAGATGTTTGAGGGTGGAGGAAGTACAATATCCAGTTTTGAACTGCAGAGGGCACTGCCACTATTGCATATTGACCAGCTCTGAATCTGTGTGTTTCGAAGGCCATTGGGGACTCTGCGTTTCTCTGGTTGCAGGCAGTCAGACAGTCTGGCACCCCTAAAGCAGCTTCTTCATCCCAGAGACAGCTGTAGTCCCTGTGACAACATGAGCGGCCAATGGGCAGGAGGGGGGTGAGGGGGTTGGGAAAGGGGTGGTTGGAGCAGCAAGGCCGGTGTTTCAGATCCAGCTGGCTCCTGACAGTAAACACCATTCCAAGGCAGGGCATCTCTGTCCATTCCCACTGACACGCCCCCAATGGCCAGGAATTTATTGTCCCCACTCAGTATTTTGACAGAAAGTTGTCTTCATATTAGTGTCATCGACCCAACTCAATTAACACACTTTACTTTACAAAATTTAGTCTAGATTTTTCACATTCATTCATTTAAAATCACAAAATACTTTTTTTTTAGTCCAAACTAATTGGAAGCCACCATAGGGAGCTTTAAACTGGATCGCAATTTTCTTCAGCAAAATCAGTATCGAAATCAGCTTTTACGGTAACATTATTTTATGGACAAAGGACAAAGGACAAAGGGCGTGTGACTTTCTCAAGCAATATAGCTGTTTAAAATGAAGATTATCATTTTTATCGTGTCTGACACACATACAGTGCTGTGAAAAAGTATTTGCCCCCTTCCTGATTTCTAAGTTTCTTGCATATTTGTCGCACTTAAATGTGGCAGATCATCAAACAAATTATTATGTTAGACAAAGATAACCTGAGGAAATACAAAATGCTGTTTTTAAATGATGAATTCATTTATTAAGGGAAAAAAGCTATCCAAACCTACCTGGCCCTATGTGAAAAAGTAATTCCACCCTAGTTAAATCATGAATAGAATTGTGATTAACCACATTTTTTGGAAAATTGAGTTCAAGTGCCAGACCTGTTGCTGTTTTCTTTGCTGTTCCATCTTTCTTCCACTTTTTGACTGACTAAAGTGGCAAGTCCGCTCCTGCTGCCAACCATTGCCGGTGGCCCATCAGTGGTAATTCCAGCCATCTTTTCCTGTGCCAGTCTATACTCATCTATTACCCGTGAAAAAATCAGCTCCCTATGTATGCCCACGAAGGCTCTGCATCCCAGCCCATTCTTGTGTCACAAATTTTTCATTAATGCCCCTTATGAAAATCAAAAGCTGCACCGTACTGGATATATCAGTGCTCTCGTCAAGAGAAAGAGAGCTGAAAAATCTTTAGTTTTTCTACACACCTGTTGTGAAATGACATGGGACATGTCTTTAATGCGCCAAGTGACAGTGTTTCTTGATAGGCTGATGTTTGAGTAGAGATCTTTCTTTCTCTTTCTCAATGTTAGGCATCCTTTCACAAATTTGCTCTTGCACTCTTGCAAAACTTTAATTTTTTTTGTCATTCATTTTTAAAGTGGAAGCAAGAAAATAGCATTTTTGTGTTATATACTTCCAAACCAGAAACTATTTTTTGTTTTGTTTTAATGTGCTTTGTATTTGTACCCTTCCGTGGGCCGAATAAAGTACGACCCCGGACCAAATTTGTTTGGGCGGCCCTTTGTTAAATGATAGTGAGCTATATAAATAGTAGTGAATGGAATATACAAAACATTTTACTGTGACATTAATACTTTCTTGTTTAAGCATGTTTATCTTTTAATAGAACAGTGATGTGATGTAAAATGTTTGTTTTTAAGAAAATTGCATTTATAAACCTAGTGTAGACATTTGGTAGCTATAACACAAGCAGTTCAACTTGCTTCACTAGGGTGAATGCTGAAATAATTGAATCAGTCTAAGCTAACTGTTTTGTATGGTGTTCTGCCGGTATTATCCAAGTAAATTAGCTTACTTTTCTGTGCCAGATTGCTTGCTGTTGCCTGTGGATGATCTTAGAAAGGGCTGAGATATTTAATGACACTAGAGCCGATTTCAGCAGTGGCTATTACGGTAGGTTGACACCCCGGGTACTTTTCCCACTACATCCCACAATTCCTGGGTACAAGCCACACCCCAACCATAGGTCAGCAAGGGGAAGAGGCTAACAAGCAGGGCATTTAACATAATTTTAAAAAATAGCGGCAGATAACGGACACACAATAAAAAGAACAACAGAAAATAATGACACCTCTGCCTCGGTCAAAAGCATCCCTGACAGGCCGAGGACACGGGGAAAAAAATACACACACACAATCCAGAACACAAGTTAACTGACGCCATGGGAGAATGGTCGTTGCGTTTGGTTTCGCCAACCCCCTCCCGGTCTTGTTAAGCTCGTCTGGGTATAGTCATCTTCTGCCTGGCTGCAATGCAAAGGAACACTTAGTCTACAGCCACTCCATGTTCAGCCTGCTCATACAGCTCATCTACCTCCCTTTAAGGGGTAATGGAAGAATCACACTTTTCCGCTGAATCCTCACTGTGGCATGGCTGGTGTCCCTTCTGGGCCCAGCTGGTCCATGCCTCTGGAATGGAGCTTGCCATGGAAACCGCCTTCTGTCTGCTGTACTCTGTAACTGCAAATAAATAGACAAAACACAATGCTACACCCAACATGCTCTTTTGCTGTCTACCAAATTAAATCTGTCAAAGAAATCCCAACTAATTACTAAACAAGGTCATAATATTAAGGCTATATAACTCAATTTATTTAAACTAAAGGCAACTCAATATAAAAAAAGACAAAGAGGACCTCCACAGCCCAAACCTTTGCCTTTGCCGTGGTCTCAGCTAGTCTTGGTGGCTCACTGTTTAAAAGCCAAGCTATTAGCAAAACTAATAAGGACACCTTACATGCCCTGGTCTCCAACTCATAAGGGGAAGCAGAACCCCGCCTTTTAATAGAGTTAATTTCCCCCAGCTTGTGACAGACACCCTTCAAAAGGGCCACTATGCACATCCGTCTTTGGATTCATATTGGGATGCAGCCACTTTGTAGATGTCTGAGCACTCATGCATGCAGTTCCTGCCATCTCAGACAGTACTAGCGTCATACATCTGAAGTGGCGAAAGGATGAGCGGGCAGGGATATTTCTCTGATACCCTCTGGCCCTGTCATTTGGGCACAGCCTGCATAAGTGTGAAGAAGAGCTCATTAAATCAGGGGATATCATTAGCGACAGCTCGCGTGATTCACAGCCATAAACCTTTGCCAATGTCGATGGACTCAACATCAGGTGCAGCCGGTAAACCAGGACATCAGCCTCGACGGAGAACCAGGAAGAGAGAGCCACAGAAGGCCAGTTCAGAAACATCCCTACGACATGAAGAGGGAGCTAAAAATGAGTGGCATCGCTGGGCAGCGACAGGAATGTCGCCCACACTAGCTTCGGAAGTGAAAGCTTTGGAGGAACAATTTAACCGTGCTGCCTGCCATTCTCGAAGCCATCAGAGCATGTTCTAGAGATCAGGTTACCCCCGAATTGCTGGCTACCGTTTTTTTTTTAGCAACGCCTGTGAGAGATTCCGTAGAGGAGTAGTAAGGGTGCGTGCAGTCAACACCCTGTCATTGTAATTTATATTTTTGGTACAATGGATGCTTAATGAAAT
>JAOVYW010000007.1:8503569-8537049 GCA_025775045.1 Hiodon tergisus | reverse complement strand
TAATTTTCTTATTTTTGACAGCATCTTCACTTTACAGAATTTTTAAAGAATTTTGTGCAGTACTGTACTTTCCATTATAAAACAGTCCTGTTTAAATCTGAATGGGTGTAATTTGAACTGACTAATTTCAAGACTTACAAGACAAACTGAATAAGACACATTAAACGGATCTCTGAAACTGTTGTGACTCATTGCAGTCAAGCAATGACATCACCCTAAATTATCAACGAGATCCACAATCGTTCAAGGTAACTCTGTTTGAATAGTTTCTATCATCTCTTTAACGATGAAATGGAAATCATGCTTATTGGAAAGAGACTGACACTGAGGACACTCAAAACAGCTCTATGGAAAATAACCCCGGGCATGCTTAATCCCATAGACATGGCATAAAAATCTTTGCTATGAGTATATCTTACAAGCAGAGCAGAGCGTCACCCAAACTCCCTCTAATAATAGACCTGACTGAGGCCTGTATATATAGAGAGTATCCAGCAAAGTGATGATTCATGACATGAAACTGCAATACGGGTTGCTTCAGAGGAGAGAAACGATGTGAATCCCACATTGAGGGGGGTGTTTACTTCTAATAGCAGAATGCAATTCATCAGTACTAAATTTTGTTATGACAACACAAACTGTAATGTTACATAAGCATTATTTTCTGTCTATCTACTCATCCAGGGATCTAAAATGAGCTGTCAATGAGCTGTACATTCTTTAAAATAAAAAAAGAAGATAACGTTAATTTCCCCAGGGGACAACTACAACCTTCCACAAGGCCTGTACCAGCAGGTACAGGTAGGTGCCACCTGGGCACCCCAAAGACAGATGGTCAGTGGTCAGAATCTCCAGCTGATAGGAGGTGGAGAGGAGTACAACAGGGGCTCTTTCCTTGGGGCCAGGCTTCACCCACGGTCTACTGCATGATGACCAGTCCCATCCTCGGCCCAAAGGACTACTGACGAAGAGCTGGCTCTAAATTGGTGTTTCCAAATTCCCCAGGGATTTTTTTCCACACCCTCTTAGTGTGGGTTCCTGGCACCTAAAGTTTGCTAGCTCAAGCAGCCCTCAAGGGCCTCCTTGGTCCATCGGCTGAGAACCCCCTATTTATCTTGAACCTCTCCCACTCTCTCTCCACAACTTCCTACCGTTGTCCTGACCTATTGCTTCTCTTGCTTGGGTTGCTCCCCCTTGCTCGAGTGCTTAGCCACCACTTGTAGCCCTGCTGGCACCAGTTCCTCCATTTGTACCTGATACCTGTCAGTGTGGCTGCCGAGAAACCATGTGTTTCTCCTCAACTCGCACCAGATATATGGGAGAAATTCCCTTATACATTATATTATAAAAACTAAAATATTAGCCCAAAGCCATATGAGTGTCCATAAACTAATTTGCTAATGATATGGAGAAAATATAAAATACACTTTATTTTACTGTTCAAACAAACGTGAAAACAACAAACCCAAATTATAGCGACCCGTGGCTGCAGTATATCACTGGCAAAATTGAATGTCAATTCAGTGAATACTCCTAGTGCAATTTATTTTTCCTTTGATTTGGTATAATTAATCATTTACTGGATTTTTTTACGTTTCCAAGTCTCAACAGAGCTCTGGGTGAGAAAACCAAAGAATACAGGTTCCAAGAGGTTCATGGTGGGCAAGGACCTGGCAATTCATAGAGTCATGACCTCATGTATTTGAAACAGAGTGCCACCTTAATCGCCCTTCTTGAATAAAAATAAAAATGAGCCCTGGAATTTCCAGGCTCTTTACCTTTCTTCTTTACCTTGAGTTTATTTTTTTTCTTGACCCATCCCATTCTTGACCACCAGAGGGCATATCCCCTGAATTTTTAATTTCAGTTAAATTAATAATTATATAAGTAAGTGTTTTTGGAAGAATATTTTACGATACCAAATTACTTGTTACTTGTTTTAGCATATTTATTAGCATATAGTATACACTTTTGCCTTGGTACTTGGTATATGAGCTGTAGATTCATATGGCAAATTAAGCTGTTAAGTATAGTTATGTAAATGATAAATTATTTAATACCAGGATTAATCAGGACACATGGTGTCCACTGTAGGTCAAAAGAAAGTTGGATGAAAATTTAAAATCGAAGGTATGGTCCCAAGAACAATGGATTTCTTTTCTTCAATATGACACAATATATCATATAAAGTTACAAAGTTTTACCCGCTCACCCAATCAGAGAGCCTAAATAAATAAAATAAGAAAATAAAAATGATGATGCCACTGCAGCTGGTTTGTTATTGCATACCCTTTTCCAGACCAGATTTAGTTAAACAAATGGTAAGCCTTCTTATTTGTCAGCATTTGAAACAATCTCACCATTTGTAAGTAACACAAATGTTACAAACCAGACCACCAGGAAAGAGAGAGAGAGAGAGCGAGGGAGAGAGAGAGAGCGAGGGAGAGAGGCTCAGACTGCCACCCAAGAAACAGACATTTTTAGTACCTGCCTGGCCCAGACTTTGGCTGTCAGAACTAAATTTGGCCTGGTGCCGCGTTCACACCTGTTGCTCCTGGTGCCTCCTCGCAGATCATCTGGTTGATGTACTGTTGTTTGCCTGCTACATCTCTGGGTGGGTGTCCTATATTCTCTTGAGCCGCTCTGTGATGCAGAAAGATCAAAGACCACAAGAGTTCACAAAAACATTGTGTCAGCCTCATATCACGATGACACGGTCAGTCCTATCAGCTGTGCTGCCTCTGAAAGGTCATGACGACGCAGCCTCTGGTGGTCGCAGAGAGCCCAAATACCTGCTGACTGAGATTTTACAATCCAGCCCATACACCTTCAATAAAATACTCTAAAAACATGTTGGCTTAGATTAAACTGTCAGATTAATTAATTCATTACCACTTTTTCCTATAGAAATATATAATGTGAGGCTATCTATATTAGTAGGGTTGACAGCTAGGCCCTCAGTGGCATGCTGAGGCGTGCCCGGGCCAAGAGTGGCTAGAGACAGAGATAAAGGGGGGGGGGGGTTGTACGCCTCTTATATGGCATTGTTCCTCCAACAGTTTTAACTAATACAACAAAACACAAACTATTAAGCTCAGGGCACAGACAGCATTCTGGGGGCGCTCAGTGCACAAACCGCATTGTGGGGACACTCAGAGCACAGACCACAGTGTGGGGACGCTCAGAGCACAGACCACAGTGTGGGGACGCTCAGAGCACAAACCGCATTGTGGGGATGCTCAGAGCAAAGACCACAGTACGGATGCTAATGACTAAAACCACAGTGTGGGGACACTCAGAACACAGGCTTCAGTGGTGGATGCGCTAAACAAACCACAGTGTGGGGAAACTCAGAGCACAAACCACATTGTGGGGACGCTCAGAGCACAAACCGCATTGTGGGGATGCTCAGAGCACAGACCGCAGTGTGGGGACGCTCAGAGCACAGACCACAGTGTGGGGACGCTCAGAGCACAAACCGCATTGTGGGGATGCTCAGAGCAAAGACCACAGTGTGGGGACGCTCAGAGCACAAACCGCATTGTGAGGATGTTCAGAGCACAGTCCACAGTGTGGGGACGCTCAGAGCACAGACCACAGCATGGGGATGCTCAGAGGGTTGCTCAGAGCACAAACCGCATTGTGGGGACGCTCAGAGCACAGGCCACGGTGTGGGGACTCTCAGAGGCCACTGAGGATGCTCAGAGCACAGACCACAGTGTGGGGACGCTCAGAGCACAGATTGCAGTGTGGGGATGTTCAGAGCACCCAACACAGTGCAGGGATGCTAAGGGCTAAAACTGCTGTATGTGGACACTAAGTGATAAACCACTGTGTGGGGACACTAAGGCCAAAAACTGCAGTGTGGGGATTCAGAAATAAAAAAACTGTCTGATTGTTTCATTAACCACTGAACGTTATATTAAAATTTTGATTGATTCAAAAGTGACCGACCACATTGTAACAACAATTAATTATTTAATCTAATCAAGAGAATCCTAGCAAATAAAAAATACAGGAGCTTCCATATGGCTCAGTTGGAAACCTGCACCTATTTGTTTGGATCTGTATCCAATTCGGATTCTGACCGGCACCTATTTTGCACCCTCTCTGTGTTCCGGGACATCCTGATTTACAAATTAAGCACTACTCCTCTCTGGTTGGTTTTTGCTGATTACAAGTTAAAATAAATAAATAAAAACTCATTTTTAATGCTATGGAACCAGAAACCAGAAGATTGTCAGTTCAGATCTCAGGAAAGGGAAAGTTACTTCACCCCATATTTGCCGACATAAACAAGTAAAATATAAAAGTGCGAGCTATGTAAGAACTTCTGGAACTAAACCATGATAGGTTTACCATCTGAAGATGACCAATATGTGCTGGTAACTTCCAGAGAACCTCAGTAAGTAAATGTCACCGCTAACCATAACACTGCGATCACTTACACATGGTGTCTGTGTCATCGTCACTATGCAGGGAATCTGAAACAGACCTGAAACCCCATCTACAGATCTAGCCTGCTTATGTTGACACTTGGCCCCAGGGATCGGCGCCCAGGCCTTCGCACCTCGCCCCTTCCAGAAAGCCAGTCATCTTCCCGAGTGGCTCATTCCAGGCGATAGTGGACAACACCTCTCACCTGAAAGGGGTGGACGGTTCACAGGCACTAGTCTGTGTCAGGGCAAGTGACAGATCTGGGAACGTACATTAGTGCTGACGCCAAATGCTCTCCAAGCCAGGAGACGAATGACTGATAACACAGTTAAAATGTTAGACTGTGAAGGATTAACTTGCTTACTGCTTTGTTTTATTTTGAGCTCATACACTCGAGAACACAGTTATTTTTGTCTTTATATTTGTCTTTATATTTGTCTTCATTCCAATCAAAGCAGTTGTTTTTCACTATGCTGTCTTCCCCTCTTCTACGTACAAATTGCTCTCAAATCTCTCTCTCTCTCTCTCTCTCTCTCTCTCTCTCTCTCTATCTCTCCCTCCCCTGGGCCGCTGGCCCTTATCCAACAGGACAGCTGACAGAGCGAAGGAAATGGCCACCGGCCCCCATGCTCGCCCTATCAATACAGCCAACCAAGCGAATGAGTGGAGAGGAGGTGGAGAAAACTAACTCTGAAACTCTTAACGGACCCACGCAAAACCTCACTACTGGTTTTGTTTCACTTTGCTCATGCACGTCAACTAATACCTCGTAGGAAAACACCCCACTCTTCCTGCTGTGGAACTGTCTCAAACATGGAGGCATGAGTGGAACGCAACATTGTGAGGAGAGACCGCGATCAGCAGCATGGCCACAATCCTGAGCTGATATGCAGGGCATCAGTGTTCCAGCCCAAGCATAATTTTACGACACACAACCGGTATTGTTAATGCACTTCCGGTCTACAGTTTTCAGTTTCTTTTCTAAAGTGTGGCTTACTGTACCTGCCACAGTTACAAATTTAAACATGGATGTCTTTGCTTGGCAGAGGAACGTCTAACTTAAAATTTTACAACTACAATTATTACAATTATTTATTGTAACAGTTATTCAGATGCATCCATACTGAATGGAAATTTACTTAAGCAATTCAGGTTAAGTGGCTTCTTTAATGGTGAATCCACAGAGCTGGTCTTGGGTTTTGAATTGAAAACCTTCTGGTGATGGGACTAATTCTTTAATCACTATATCACACTGCTTCCATTTGATACACCTTTTATTTTACGATAAAAAAGATTCTATGTTAAAAAGGAAAATATAATAATATGAGACATGTACAGCTAATGCGACTCTGACCAGGTGACTTGCCTTAGCTTGCTGCCCAATGAAGATTAGATTATTGAAAACCAAGTTTACAAAAGAGGCAGTATAGTTAAGTAGCTCTATGGTTGCACAGAAGGAAGGATATCTGTTATAACCCCCCATCCTGCTGGGGCACAAAGCTGGTGGGAGCCCCCCCGTGTCCAGCACTCGCGATCCTCCACAGTCCACACTGAGAGTGCGTAACCTTAGACGATTTCTGTCTGCAGGGTAATCTGTGGCTGGACTGTCTGGCAGCACAATACTGGTGTTGTGAAAGCCAGTCCTCCACCCTCTCACACCACGGCAGGTGTGAGGGGAACACTCTTCCAGTCAATCGGTGTCGCACTTCTGTACTCTCGCCGAGTCACATGTAATGTCATGCATAATACAATGCAGCACAATGCATAAGTTCTGAATTTTTTGAAGCACTATTTTAAAAAAAAAATTTGAAGCCTCAAGATGACCCACACAAACTGATTGGAAATACATACAAAAAAAAGCAAATCAGTGTGTCTCTACTGGCCTTATTAATTTATCCACATATGAAACGTTACTGGGGTATTTCAGTTTATTCCATTGTAACCCATGATCTGCCAAGGTGAAAATGAAAAGAAAAATATTATTTACATCATACAAAATAGGAACAAATATCAGTTAAACACTTAAACTGCGAGGCTAAGGAATATGAAAGCAAGGCTTATAAATCCCATTACAAACTAACCAAATCCATTGTGTTTCACTGTTTGAGAATGGAGTACACCAGGGCAGCAGATGAGTAAAGCAACTGGGATACATTAAGCTTGCAGGTTCACTTACCTGAGGCTGAACTGGAGGCCTTGTGCTGGTACCCTTCAGCTTAAGTGCTTTAGAAAATATCTATACCAAGTATATGAATGGACACATGCAGGTGAATGAGTGTAAGACTGAGAGATATGACTAAATGTATGAATGGACATATCTAGATAAATGACTGCAAACCAATTTGAAGGAATACATCCAAGAAACTTGCACGAATTAAAAAAAATACCTTAAAGCCAGCTTCTGGTATACATTTCACATTTTTAAAAATTGTTGTCCAGACTGATGTGCAACAAGGACTTACAGTACAGTCCACTACAGTCGAAATGACCATTTTTTCCCTACAGTCCATTGGTATAAATCCACATAATTCTCACATGAATTAGCCAAAGTAAAGTGTAATGTCAACTTTGACGGGCATGGAAGCCACACTCGGAAAGTATAATTTACTGAAATGGTGTGTTGACAATATTTCAGAAATGACTGTTTACACTTACATGTGTCAGTGTCTCTAAGGGAACTGTGACAGGCACTAAAGCCTGTGGTTGGCTTTGTATGATGACGCAGGGCCCTGTCTCAACCCATAGGACCAGGAGGGTCGGGTCAGGTTGCAACTGTGAGGTGAACTCGCATGGTCAGGGGTGTTACCTGAACGTATTTACTGCAGTGTTGAGCCCCCAGGTAGCCCAGCATGCTGTCGCTTCTCCGGTCTCCTGTGGGAAAACAACACAACTACTTGTGTCAAGGGAAGAGATGGACTTCTTTCCTTAATATTTTAGAACAATGCAATATATTAGTCAAAACTGCCAGCACAGACTCAATAACCATAACAGGCTCCCAGGTCTACAAGAATATAAAATACTTTTAGGATCAATGACAGCTTAGTTTTGAGAAGGTCAATATTGTACCGTGTGTAACAATCGATGGAATGTAAAAAAAAGTACAGTATCCAACAAAATTTGAATTAAAACTTAATAAGATGCACATGTCTTATGGTTTAACAATTATATTTATTTTTAAATTCTTTAACTGTATGTCGTGTTTTACAGCACATGAATTCTACCTTGGTTTTAATGAAATGTTGAATTTATACAAATTGAAGGCTAATATATACTTTATTTATGTCACTTTCTGTCTTATCTCCAAAGAATAATTCAACTTTTAATTTCGGTGCAAAGGACTTTCCCGTTTGGTGGAGCTGTGAATTTTGTTTGCTCACTATCATACTCGGCGTTTATGCTTCGTACGTGCGCGTATACTGCTTGAGATTTTACTCTTTCAGGTCTACCTCAGCTCTTCACCGCCACCTAACGTTCTCCAATTCGCATTAGTCGTCCGGATTAAGTCATTCGTCTATTTATTTGCTTTACGTGTGCTCACGCGAACTGGATCAAAGAAAGGGAATTTGCTTTTCTTTTTTCGTCAACCACACTATTAACATATTTAGCTAATCGTGCAAAAACGCAAAGGTCTTAGTTAAGTTACTTTGAAATGTAAGATTCACGTTTTTGTTATTCCTTTTTGTAGTGAGCAATAGTTGTAATGTCATATATCCTATTTGTATTTTGATATTGAAGATATTTAAACAAATACTATGTCTATCCATTATTTTTAATTTAATGTCAAACATTTTTATACAGTAAATTAACTACTGGTTCTTTTTACAGTTTGTTTGTTTCACTTTTGTTTCACAAAAAAATGTGGCTGAATTTGTAGATATTGACGGTTATAAGGAAAATTAGCTATATTTCTAAACTAAGCTGTTGAGCGATATTTAAAACCGAGGAATTCAAACAAAGGTGTATTATTTTATGAATGTAAAATTAACTGAATAATGTATTTATGTATTTATCCATTGATCGCGATACATCTAGACGGAATAAAAAAAAATTATATATATATATATATATATATATATATATATGTTATTTTATCATTTAAATAAATAAATAAAAGTTTTGAAATGTGCCGTGAAGAGGCGGTTCCCATTGAATTTTAACCAGTGTCCATTGGTCTACCGGGAGAGCTGTCAGAAAAGCAAGAAACGCCCTGTAATCTTAAACCCACATATATACACCGCAATTCGCCCACATCAGCAACAGGTACCCAAAGGGTGCTTAAGCTAAGGATTTGGGCAATCAATTGTCATCATTTTAAAGGTACAGTTGAAAATCTTCAGTAACTCCAGGGAAAACACTTGACAGATACGACACAGATAAAGATAAACACATAAATAACGATGGAGTTGTCGGATATCTCATTTCCAATAACATCTGCAGATGACTTTTACGACGACCCCTGCTTTAATACAAGTGACATGCACTTCTTTGAGGATCTAGATCCCAGGTTGGTCCATGCGGGCCTGCTGAAAACGGACGATCACCATCACAACGAAGACGAACACATTCGAGCTCCGAGCGGACACCACCAGGCTGGCAGGTGTCTCCTTTGGGCGTGCAAAGCTTGCAAAAGGAAGACCACCAACGCAGACCGCAGGAAAGCGGCCACCATGCGAGAGAGAAGGCGGCTCAGCAAAGTCAACGACGCCTTCGAGACCTTAAAGAGGTGCACTTCTACGAACCCCAATCAGAGGTTGCCCAAGGTGGAGATCCTCAGAAACGCCATCAGTTATATCGAGTCCCTCCAGTCGTTGCTTAGGGGACAGGACGAGAACTACTACCCAGTGCTTGAAAACTACAACGGCGACTCTGATGCGTCTAGCCCCCGATCCAACTGCTCTGATGGAATGGTATGTAAAAAAACATAAACAGAAGACATTTAGTTCTGTAAATACTATCCCGTATGTATCCTAAAATGAGCACAGAGTCGTTCGTTTAAGTTTTGCGCGTGTTCGTAAATACAGTGACTTACAATCACATACAAACTGAAAAATAATATATTATTATGCAATGTGATATTTTCTTTTAGTATAAGATACAAATAATAATAATTACACATTATTAATATTAATATTATTGTGATTTCAACGGTTGTTGTTTTTGTTGTTCTAGTTAGTTTCATTTATTGACCACTGACTTGATTAAAAAAAAGACGTGTATTTCTTGTGCTTAAGATTCTTACCATCGCCTCATTATTATCTTTTTTGTTATAAGATGGATTTCAATGGTCCAACATGCACTTCAGTAAGAAAGAACGGCTATGACAACGTCTATTTCAATGAAACTCCAAATGGTAAGTTTGATTTTAAATTCCTTGCCATTCAGATGTTCACAAAGTTGGCCTAATTTTCGATTTAAATTGACTTTACTTGACGGGAAAATGTTTTTGTATTTTTAAGGTGTTAGTGAGTTTACAGAAAATAGACTACCCCTATTCTCTAATAAATCTCTTCCACAATCTCGGATTCAAATAGTCTGAATTTAAATTACGTAAAACACAATTATTTTATATTTTTATCAATGTTTTATTGCATTTGCCAAATGTTTTGAAAAACACAAGCTCTAAAATCAATTCAGCCATTTCTGATTAAGCTTCCGGTAGATAAAAAAAACAACTGAAATTGAGTTAGTCCATAAAAAGAGCTATACGATAAATTTATGTGTACTATGATTATTTAAAAATATATATTTTTGCAGATTCCAGAGGGAAGAAAAGCTCAGTTATTTCCAGCTTGGATTGTTTATCCAGTATTGTGCAGCGAATTTCGACAGAAACTTCTACTTGCCCTACAATTCCGGAAGGGGCCGAAGGCAGTCCCTGTTCCCCCAAAGAAGGATCCATCCTGAGTGAGAGCGGAGTACCCGTCCCGTCCCCGACCAACCGTACCCGACCGTCGCAAGATCCAAACCCTATCTACCAGGTGTTATGAAGGGTACTGGTACTTCAACAAGAAGAGGAAGTTGAACTAAACCCACATTCTTAATTACAAAAGAATTCCTTTAAACCCAAGAGAGAGAGAGAGAGAGAGAGAGAGAGAGAGAGAGAGAGAGAGAGAGACGAAATTTGTATGTGTTAATATTTTTCTCCAAAAAATGGGTGATGTCCAATACCTTATAGGCAGAGAATCGATTAAACCTATATCGATGTAATTTGCATTATGTTATACAAGTAGGCCTACACAAGAATATTCTCTAAATGTTATTTATATAGACCTCTAATTAATGTTGAAACTTATGCTGCTTCGGGTCACCTTTACAACTGTGTCGAAGCCATATTCGATTGGGTTTGACTGAGAAAACCGTTGATTCCTTACGACCATTTGTTTAATAGGGAAAAAACACGGTTAGTGCCATCCTCGGCAAATATCCTTTCTTGATTCTGGTTGCGAGGAGAGCCGTTACAAATGTAATCTGGAAAATGAGGACCACTTTTGTATCTTTGTAAATATGACCTGGTTTGCTATAAGAAATAGAAAGAAAGCAGAAAGTATTTAAAATTGCTCTGAGACGCTCGGTGTGTTGTGTAAGATGTTAAACTTTATATTTATATATTTTAAAATAGAGTGAATGTTGACGTTGTAATAAACATACCAATAGTTATTTATATAAATCATTTTAATTTTGTTTTGTTGTCCCTGTTTGACTTCCAACAATTTATTTTAATTGGGTTTTGTTAGCATATTTATTATAAAGTTGTAGATCTTTAAAAACAAACAAACTATCTCACATTTAAGTTCATCCAAATTCAGGCAACCCGAAAGAAAGGTTTTGCATTACGAACATTTAATTATTATAATTTATTATTATAATCTAATCACGTTACAGTGTTATTTGGTTTGGATTTCAATCAATATTTATTGTAAAATGTCGTAAAAAGTCATATGTATACATGGATACAACTGGACTGAAATAGTGTTCTAATCCCCAACCATAAAATATCATTACAAAATATTTTTAGCTTTTTTTGGAATTATATTTCGGTAATGTTGCGATTATGACAGAAATATTTATTTGTTAAGTCCTTTGCAATTTTAGTAGGATTACATATAATGGGATAGATGATGTTAAAAAAAATACCACCGTGGATTCCATACGAATTCATGCACGTTTTCTGTACCATGGTTGAAAATGTGTAGGTTGAGAGTGGTATCAACATTTCCGCAAACCGCAAAAGGGTTTTTTCATTACCAATTCTAGTTGTTTTTTAAGTTGGTGGTCGGTAGGCCTTGTGTGTTCTTCATCAACCGTTTAAAGGAGTACCCTCAAATCCCCCAATAATTGCAACTTTTTAAGTAATATTTAATGCAGTTTAAATAATTGAACAAACAAACAATAAATAAATAAATAACAAAATTTAAAAATAAACGATGGCACACCCTAAACCCTTTCCCAGCCAAGTTGGTGTGCTCAGTGACTTGACCACACATTAGTGGACTGAACTGTTAAGAAAAAGGGATGGGGTAAAAAGTCGGAACGAGACGGAACGGTACTTTAATGAAAATTGTGCTGAAAATATTTTGTTTGGCAAAAAACAACAACAGCAAAGAATGTAGTGAGTGCAACGTCTTTTAAAATGGCACAAAACACGAATCGGTGGTACAAAATAATGTTTGGCAAAGTTAAATATATGTTACTGCTTGATGGCACAACTTGTGTTTTTCGTAGGGATGGGGTAAAAGCCCGAACGGCATAGAACGGTATTTTATTGAATTCAATTGCTTTAAAAAAACAGTATAGAAAGTTGCACACACGTGATGAGAATATTTTACCAATCAGAACCGATTAATACTGCGCTGTCATTAACCCGTTCCCGACCAAAAACCTATTTTTATCACCAAAAAGCTCCAGGAGCACCGTCTTTGCGCAAAGACGTCGAAAATTATATAGACAGTGGCAACTAATGTTTTGGGGAAATGAAAGATCGGTTCGCTGTTTTTTTTTCAGTAGTGCTTGATGTCCTCACTTCGTAGTATTGTGTGTATCATTTTCATCAATCAATCAATCAATTTATTTTTATAAAGCGCTTTTCACATGTTTCCATGTCACAAAGATGCTTTACATGCAGAGAAATACAATATGCCCCTGGCCTGACCCCCAAAAAGCATGCTAAGAGGCAACAGTGGCAAGGAATAACTCCCTAGGCTGACAGGAAGAAACCTTGAGACGATCCGGCTTAATGGGGGAGCCCATCCTCCGCTGGCCGGCACTAGGATACTCTGTGCAGCTTCGGTTTTGTCTGTTCATGCACGGAATGGGCAGTTAAAGGTCGGTTCGGTTTGCATTGTGTGTATAATTTTCATCATCTTTTTGGTGATAAAAAGATGTGTTACTACACTAGACAGCGCATTATTAATCGGTTCTGATTGGTAAAATATTGTCTTCACTTGTGTACAACTATATATGCTGTTTTTTTTTTTTTAAGCAATTTAATTCAATAAAATACCGTTCTATGCCGTTCCGGCTTTTACCCCATCCCTAAGAAAAACACACGTTGTGCCATCAAGCAGTAACATATATTTAACTTTGCCAAACATTATTTTGTACCACCGATTCGTGTTTTGTGCCATTTTAAAAGACGTTGCACTCACTACATTCTTTGCTGTTGTTGTTTTTTGCCAAACAAAATATTTTAAGCACAATTTTCATTAAAGTACCGTTCCGTCTCGTTCCGGCTTTTACCCCATCCCTAAGAAAAACACACGTTATGCCATCAAGCAGTAACATATATTTAACTTTGCCAAACATTATTTTGTACCACCGATTCGTGTTTTGTGCCATTTTAAAAGACGTTGCACTCACTATATTCTTTGTTGTTGTTGTTTTTTGCCAAACAAAATATTTTAAGCACAAGTTTCAAACGCGAGATTATAGCTGCTGCCTCGTAGAGTAAATTTTTTAATAAAACCTGTATGCAACATCTGTGTAGCATGACGTCCAACACCTAATTTCCCTTGTCCTTATTTGCTGACTCCTACTTTATGTCGGTATGGGGAATCGAGCAGTTTATATACGCATAAATAACCTTACCACAATCAACCTATATCTCTGAGACATTCAAAACGGCTCTTCCCTCAATGAGAAGGCTGCGTGTCTTAGCCCACTTTTCTATTTCTGAACATATAAACATCTGAACTGTAAAGTGCATGGTTTACAGGAATGATTTTTTTTTTATTGAACTGCCAACAAAAAGGGATCTAGAGGTAAGCAAGAAGGATCACACTTTAATTACAAAATCAGTCCGAGGCAAGAAGGCACATAATATGCTATCAAGAGGACTATGGATTACGACTTTGTTTTCCTGTGTGGACATCAGAAAACACGAAAGCTGCAGTAAAGCGTGAGGTACGCGTCTTGTGCATTCTGTTGGAGTAGCTGCAGGGCTGGCGGCTGAGGCAAGCGGTTTTCCCCGCCGGTTGAGTTCCAAACTCGGAGATGCAGGGCGGGGGGAGGCTGGAGCCGAGGCCCCCTGGACAGGAGCTTTACTTTCTACGGCGGGCGGCGGCTCCCTTCTTGCTGCTGTAATATTGCAGGAACGCAAACACAACCACGTGAGTCCACATTGACCTCGCTACTGAGAAGACCCTTGCTGTTTGTATTACCTTAAAACTAACGACTTTCTTCTTTAGCTTTGGGAGCGAGATCGAGTATTTGTCCGACTCAGGTGCCAATTATATAATTATAATTATTTACTTGGACCTTACATTCCTTAACATGTTTAATTTCACCAATTTTACTGCTCTGTATTTACTGAAGCAATTCAACGTAAACACATTGTTTAAGGTTTTAACAGAAATGCTGTGATTTGACACCCTTGGCAACAATTCCGATGTTTTGAACGCTACACTCGCAGCAGCCACGAACAGCTCGATTCAGCGATAACTCTCAAGTTAGAGATGTGTATGCGTTTCCAGTCTTAGTTTCATTAAATCGTTTTTTTGTTTTGTTCAATGCCTCCGTCGCAATATGTTACTTTCTGCAGTTTAGGCCAATAAGACGTTGCTCCCATATGGAAAGTAGTTTGGCAGTAAGATTCACCTGTTGCGTGTCATAACTAGAGTTTCTACAAAAGCTGAAGAAGAAAGTAGACCGACACCACGTGTCTCGAGACTGTAATTGCAAATTGGTGTATGGTGCCAAATACATTGTTAGTCATTTAGGACAGAACAAGCACACACTTCTAGTCTAGTTCCTCTGTCCCTGGGTGAAAAACGCTCTCAATTTCAGATGCAGGGAGTGGCTACCCTGGTTCCTCACGTCACACCATGCACCACTTACCGTTGTCTACTGAAATTATGTTTCAAGATATGCAAAAATCTATGCATGTATTAGGGTTTTATTCTAGGGTCATGGAAATTGGTGAAAATATTTTTTTTCTTAGATTAAATAAAAAATATATTCCTTGCACTTGTCTCCTGGTCTATGGGACCCAACATGAAAGCATTTGTGCTGAAGCATTCAAAGTAATGTGAAATAATCTGTCACATACATTATTGGCTTCCTTGCGTGGCATACCAAGAACGTGGAACTACGTTATGCTACATAACAAATATTATAACATATTGCTGTAGAGTAATTAAATGTCACTATTATACTACTTCATTTTTAACCCTGGTGCTGGGATTTGTCGTAGATTTTACAAATGTTTTATACAAATGTTCACATCAAATCCGTGATAATTCCATGAAATCCCTGGAAAGGCAAGGCAAAGACAAGGCAGTGTTCTTTGGCAGTTCCTCCCTTAAGTCGCATACTTACAGGTAGTGTACTGTATGTATGAAATGCATTTACAATGTATATCAATGTGAGTAGCGTTCCTTACCACTTCAACTTATATCAAGATGTGGACAAACGCATTTCTTATCAATAGGAGAGGCCATCCAGGATAGGAAATGCGGTTCCCCATGCTGGTACTTACTGCTTCTGCAGCTCATCAATGCGGTTTCTGAGAGAGACGACCTGGAAACAACACATGAGCGTGTTTAAAAGGTGAGCTGGATGTTACCTGTTAGAAGCCCAGTTCTCACCTTGGAGATGACCTCTCTCTGCTAGGGACTGTTTGCTGAGCAAGGTGGAAAACCGAAAGCAATGCACATTCCCACTGCAATGTCATATTCACATTGAAATAGTTCTGTGGAAAATGTTTCTGTTCTGTGGAAAGGGAGAGGTTTCCCAGGCCACCTTGAGACTCAAACCCTGGTCTCCCACTCCAAAGAATCTCCACTTCTAAGACTGAGCAGCATACTTATAGAATTACACTCAGACCATCACTTTCAGATGTATACTTATTACGATACACTTAGTCATAAACAGTGCTCGCCTGTATTCTCTCAAGGAGCCACCATGTTAAACTTTGCGATTTAAGGTATCCATAGGTTGTGAATTGCTGTCAGTTTTCCAGCACATCAGAGGAAAAAGCCAGACACCATGAAGATCTACCTGGACTTTGAGAATGGAGTTGCTCGCAGCGAGACTCATTAGGAAACTCGTGTAGCCTGTTGGGGGGAGTGAAAACCTGTGGCTTGGCCAATGAACTGGCCCAGAAACAATAACTTACCTCTAAGGCACTTTGTTTGAAGGCCTTAAGTAGCATTAGGGGCAAAAGGTCATTCAGTTGAAGGGTTGACTGGAATGGGCTAAAGCCGTCATATTTAATTTTATACAAGCAAAAAAAAACCCAGATAAGATTTTTTATATGATGTTAACCAATTAATTCTATTACAGTCATCAATACTGATTTTTTAAATGCTAGTATTTGCATCGACTACTCCGCTTCCAGTTCACCCGTCGGCCGATGCTGACCCATTGCCCTGTGACTACAGTCTCCACACGACTTCCCATGCAGGACCATGCGGCCCAGGTCAAGCCCTGTGGCCTCCGCACTTGCTCTGCATTACTTACAATTTACTCAGCTCCTCCACTCTCTTACGTAGTGTGGTAACCTGGAGAAGATCAAAGTGGAGCTGTGTTCATGTCCAAAACCTTTGCCATTAGGCTGGGAATCCCCCTCCACATGAAATCTTTTAATGTAAACCCCTCTCCGTCCTTCACGAGCTGCACCCATCCATAGTACCCGGAACACAGTCATTTGTACGCCCTTTCTCTTTGGGTTGGCAAACGTCTGCCTCTACTACGTTGAGAGCTGAGGCACAAAACCATGAATCTCACAAAGTTAAAAAATCATACACATCACATCAATTGCAATGGAGGATGACAGAGAAATTAATTCAGATGGTTGACAAATAGGAAGGAGGCACATACCTCATACTTCTGCCTCTTCAGCTTCTCTATGTGTTGAAACTTCTCAGACTCCAGGGTGTGCATCCAATCCCACAGCTCCTTGGCCTTCTCTCTGGAGAAGAATAAGTTGGCGAACCAGTCCTATTAGACATAACACGTTGCGCCAAGTCCCAAACTCCCTCACTCTAAACCATGTATTTCTCACTGCGACCAAATTTTCCAGAGTTCATTGGCTGGTCTCTTACTTCAGCTTGTCCTCGTTAAGATGGTCGATGTTGAGGGGCTTGCGACGATCGGCCAGAATCTTCTTCTTCTTCTCTCTCTCAGTCTGCTTCTTCCCACCTCTCTTCTGGTCAGCCTATATGCACCACAGATAGCAAAAGATTTGAGTAACACATGTCATACATATCATGGTCTTAAAATAATACATACTCCTTTATCCGGTACATATCAACCTGCATAATTTATCTGGTTTACTGGAGGAATAGTTCTGGAGTAGCAGGATTAATTGCAAAGAGCTCTCCTGGGCCATTGGTAGATCAGCACTGTTTAGTTTTCCATCTATAAACAGCAAGGTCGTACAGCATCCAGGCCAGCACCTTTTGCAGGTAGCTGCTGTAGTTGGAGCCCATGTTGGACAGGGCAGACTTCTTCTTGGCCTCCTCATCAGCTCTCTTCTTGGCGTCTGCCTCCTCCCTCTTCAGTCTCTCTTCCTGTGTGAGAGTTGAGTTGAACATGAATGGGAGGGGGAGTAAAATGATGGGCAGGGCGCCGTTGGGCCCAAGCAGGCACTCTAACCCTCCGTACACCCACCTCACGTCTGGCCTGGCGCTCCTTGTCCTTCTCAGCTCGGATTCTCTGCTGCTCCGATCTCTCTGCCCTACGCTTCTCCTGCAAGGGCACATCCAAACACACATTATGGGTTACACTCCCTCATCACCAGGGGGCATCCTTTAGCTGATTCCTGAGAACAAGCCACTCACAATTCTCTCTTTGAGGGCAATGAGCTCTGCCTCTTCCTTCTTCCTGTGCTCAAAGTGAGCATCGATCAGAGCCTGCAGCTCAACGAGGTCCTTGTTCTGACGCTTCTTCTGGATGTCCTGTGAGTTTGACACATGCATAAATACATAGGCTCAGGCACACATCCGTTTGTTTCCAGCAACACCACTAGTTTTCCCTGGACGAGACGCGAATAAAGTGAGGCAAGAAATTACTCACATCAAAATCCACTCTGTCTCCTTCTGGGATCTTAGGTGCAGTGGGTCTGTGGAGAATCAAGTCATTTTGTATAATTTATTTTCTCAGGAAAGATCCATGTCTACAACAACCTAGAATATTACACTTTGCCCAGTGCCACGTCCCTTATTGGATTTTAACCTTAATTTAACCATTATTTATTTATTTGCAATTCCTTTTTTAATTTGAATTGATATTTTAATATTGGAAGATTCATGGTAAAAAATAAATATTTGTGAACTTGCTTGTTGAAGAATTATAGCTTTGCTTCCATAAACGTGCTTTTGAAAAGGTGATTACTTACTTGAACTTTGGCTTTTCTTCAGTTCAGTAAAAATTAAAAAACAGAAAAAGAACAAGGATATGGAACAGGATTAGAAATAATGACATGGTGACAAGACTTAAAGAAACAGCAGTTTCTCTGGGTTTCAATTAATAATGTAAAATATAGTCTCTTAAATCAATCTTACTTTTTAGTGTGGAGTATCAAGGAGCATATTAATAAATGTCTACATCCAGCCATGAGCTGTTTATTCTTTATAAATTTGTAATCTGCAATTATTTTACTTAATTTCACCCAATTTGGAATGGTCAGTGTTCTGCTGCATCTGGCAACCACACAGGGGGAGGATGTGGACGTATGATGGGGCTCCTCAAACCCACCCTCTTTCCAGCCACCCGTTGTTTTACAAACTGTAGGCGTGTACGAGAGGTTCAGCACCGATTTGATGAAAGGCGCTGTCCCTCCTGACAGCAAGGCTAGCCTGCTGGCGCCTGGGAAATGAGTTACTTTTTGATGGGAAACCCGGCCCTCTCCCTCCCAGCTGCGGATGGAGCCTACTACACCGTTTCCCAGAGCTACAACTCTAAGTCAGCAAATTACACGATTCGAACCAGCAAATCTGAATCATGGGCCACTCAGTAATTCAAAAAATCTCCTTTAAAAATTTTTTTGGTATCGCCAATCATTTTTACTTCCCACTCAGCTCACTGTCATGACCTCCACACAAGGAGAGCAAGGAAGTACAACTATTCTCCTACATTCCTTTGAGCTACTCATTTGGAGGAGACTAGTCATAATTCCTCACACTGTGTGGTTATGGGAGTCGTGGCGATGAGTTGTGTTACGGTATCCGAGAAAAACCCTGTTGAGTTAACCCCAGCCAAGTTACAATGTCATGAGCTGGATTCAAACCGGAAAACTCCAGCTCTGACAAGCACCAACTAAGCCACTTAGGAGGCTTCAGGAGTTACTCTTTTCTATTTGTGTTAGACGTGTCAGAGATGCTCCAGGAAAATGTAAAAAAATCAAACAGTGAATAAATAAATAAGTTTATATAGTACAATGCAAATGGTTTCCCTAATAATGCACATAATAGACAGCACATAAGTGGTTCTTATTACCATTAAACTATTATATGTCCTCTAATGCCTTCAGTCCTCTCATTAACCTTTGGTCAAACTACCAGTCAAGACTTTAATTAATTAATTTAGTTTTTAACCACTAGAATAATTAATGTAAAATTAATTCATGTAAAAAAAGAATTTATCACAAAAAATGTGATAAAAAGTAAGAGATACTTTATCCATGTCTGCAAAATATTTCCACTGGATAGGTTTTGAAGCTTGAACCTCAAATACTGGCAAGAAACAGCAGCTGCCATGGTTCCCTCCTGGGGTAGGCCACTGCCGTCTTGTTCTCCTCCCCAGACTGATCGGACACAGCATGCGAATTACAGCAGCGAAGCGGAAACCAGCTCATAGCAAAGGTCGGCCTTTCACATTCTTTCCCTGCGCCACTTCTTCACCTACGCCTGTGGACATTTGGATGGCGGAATTGTTCTGGTTTCTTATGTTTGTTTGTTTGTGTTTTTTTTTGTTTGTTGCCAATTTCACATTTCTCCCCTGCTTTTGGAGCAGACTTGACTATAGGAGGCAGCATCTGACCACCAGGGCTTGACTATTCTGTTACAAAGAGATTGCACGAATGCCAGCCCCGTGCGGTCCCCCCCCCCCACTTCAGAACAATATAATGTATAAGAAATGGATCAACATACCTTCCTCTTCATAGGCCTCTGCATGCGGCAAGTTTTGAAAGCAAGAGCAAAGTAGACATCATTAGTAGAGAGATTCAGCGACTTCAGTATCCGAAAGGAGCTGCTGCACAACTGAAACGTCATTGCACATGTCTGAGCACAGCTTGACGCATTGGCCCAATTAGCTTAGCCAGGTAGCTCAACGTTGGGCCAAGGGAGGTGTTGCATGCAGTTTGGGCAGCTAAAGGATCATTTCTTCACAGTAAATTTGAAACAATGCATCTTGAACCAGCTGACATTCCAAAAAAACAAAACAAACCAAAAGCAAGAGAAGCAGGATTTAGCAGGTCTCTTCTATGTTACAAATATTGAAAAAAAATTTAACTCAAGGGAAACCCAAACAGGGTTAATTATTCTATATCCACAATTTTGGGGGAATTTAGGCTGAAAACATTGAATAGCTGGATACGAGCCAATTATAGAGAGGGACGTATCAGTGGGACAAACACATAGTTGTTAGATTAAGTATTATTATATTTACACTGACTGAAAAGAATAAATAATTGTTAAACCACTTCATTTCGGGCGAGATTAAGGAAAATTAGACATTATTTACTATTGAGTAGTCTTGTTTTAGGATTGTTATTGTTAAGGCTATAATACTTAACAAAGGCCATTACATCCTTGTCTCTTTGGGAATTAAAAAGCACAGTCAATTTCAACATTGAATAATTGTTTACAGCATTATTATTTAAAAAAGGACAATAATTGTCACTAAAGTCAAAGTTTGGTAGATTGAGGACAGAGAAAGACTAAGGTTGCTTTTAGTTGTGAAATTAATTCAGGGTTGATGAATATTAGAAAGCCAGCAGTAAACAGTCTCCAAATGGTCTGATAATACTGATAATGCTGTCACTAAGAAATTAGTGCTCAGTAGTTGGAGCGCTCTGTATGAGACATAGACATTATTATAATGGGGAGTAATAGCACTGTCTCAGTGACCAAGGCTGACTACAACCTCTTCATGGTGTCATGATGTTTTCAGACACGGTAACTGCATCTCCGTGGGAGATGGACAACCTTTGTTCAGATGCAGCCCAGCTCCCACTGGCTAACTTCCCTGCAGTGCGCTGCGCTGGTGCGCAAAAGTGCGAGTTATGTCAAGCATCATGCAGGGTGGTGGATTCATCTATGCCACATACCTTCCTCCACCACTGGTTCTGGTTCTGGTTCTGGCTCTGGCTCTGGTTCGGGAGCTACCTCTGGCTCTGGCTCTGGCTCTGGCTCTGGTTCTGGGTCTACCTCTGGGGCTACTTCTACATCTAGCACCTCTTCAGCAACAGCTATGCGGCATGCAGCAAGCGGCCAGGGGAATGGAAGGTGTGAAGAAACCCATTAGTGTGAGAGGGAGAGACCACTGTTCAGTCACGGGGGGAGGTGAATGAAGAAAGTGGCCAGAGAAAGAGCAGGGATTAAAAACGAAGCAAGCAAGGAGGCTAAAGAGGAGAAAGAGGTCAGTAAACGCATTTTAGACAAGAGATGTTTGTTTCCCATATGCGGGGGACTACAGGAATATGAAATAATAATAAATTACTTTGGTGGTCCCAGTCTTTTGAGTAACATTAAAATCATTCCAGCACCGGGTAATGGAATCTAATTACCCTGTTCAAAAGACAGGAGTCAAAAGATTTCCATCAGAAACAGGGAAAATAATAGTTTTATTCTTCTCCCTGTGAAAAAGTGGGCTTTGCACAGTTACGTGCCTGAAACACATCGCAGGATCATAGGAAACGCTATCTAGACTGCATGACTCATCCAAGTTTAATTTCATATTAAGAGAGAGCGAGAGATTGAGAGAAACAGAGAGAGAGAGAGTTGTTGTGGGTTAGGGTGAAAATGAACTGAACTGGGGCGGCACCAACAGCAGCCAGCTGTATCTGACCATGCGGTACCACATTGGCACATCCACCAGCGGTAAAGAGAGTTAGAGATGATGACAGGTGGTCTGTGGGGCCACCTGATTTTCCTGAACGCCACCGTAAAGTGAAGAATGGATGGGAGGGGGGGATTAGTGTCAGTGGTGATGGAGGAAGATTGGATCATTCGTGTTCTTTTTCTTGAAATGCAGTGAAGTAGTTGTTAAAAAGTGGATTTTTGACAGGAAAAAAAAAGAATAAATCCATGCTGAGAATTTCAACTTCAGTGCTGATTAATTACCATTAGATAATGATACTCAGAGGGCCTTTCCAATCCAGACTTTATTGTAATTTGTCGATCTTGTCAAATTTAACGGAATATGAATTGAACTATGGGATTCACTTAAGGAGAGACGTGTACTTTAAAGAACACTCCGTCAGGGCTGTGTATTGCCTAGAGGGCAGTGCACCAGTTATAGGCCTTTCAGGCAGAGGTGCTCGGCCTCTCTGTACCAGAGACAAGGAATTAATGCATATTAACATTGGAAAACTCAAACAGCATTTACACGGTCAACTTCTCACAAATTAATCTGGAAGTTACAGAACTATTAGAAAATGATGGATTAGTAAATTTGTTTGGTAAGGCTTTACGTTAGGTGTCCCAAGTTACTGTGTGAATACAAGTGTACTTATGTTGGTGATGTTGGCCTGTAGGTGGCAGCATTGTAATACTAAAACTCCACTCATTCCATACATACATATTTTTCAGTCTGGTTCAGTGTTTTATATATAAATGTAAAGTGGAATTACCGCTGTTTAAACATAAAAAGTTATTTAGAGGATGCTAGTGATAGCAAGAGCAATCCACATAGTGAACATTAGGAAATACATTAAAGTGAAGTAAGATTGTGCAAATACGGATGCAATGTGCCCTGGGCCCACCGCTAAATGTAGAGTGGAGCAGCTGACTTGCAATTATTCTTATTTCTGTTGTTGTTGTTGTCGTCATCGCCATTCATCTTTACTTACCCTGCTCTCTGAAATTAAAGAGACGTAAAATTGAGTTAGAACTGGGCCATCTCAATTAATAGTTAACCCTAACCCCTAACCAAGAAACTGTTCATTCTGTTAGTAATCGTCATTTAAAATTCTATTAACTGATAAATAAAAGGTTATTTATGGAGACCTATTTTAAATATTAGTATGTGTTAATAATTACAAAAATATATAAAGCCATACATGTATATATAATACTTTTAGAATGATCCACCATCTAGAGTATCAGCTGCAGAAATAGAAAGGCCTGAGTTCAGGTTTGGTTGGCCCCTCTCAACTATGAACTAAAAATAGCAGTTCCTTTAGAGTAGTTTGGGAAACATCAGTTTTTAAATGTCATGACAACACTGATGATGCTGAGGTAACCGTGGCAATACTTACACATCCTCTGTGTCAGACATGGTGGCAGTGGAGTTTGAACCTAATGGGAGGGGAGAAAGAAATACATTTCCTTAACCAGAAAATGTAAAGTTCAGTGCACACTATTGGTGTGAGATTGACAAAAGGACTACAGCCCCAAAGTAGTCTTTTTTCTTGATTTAAGAACGAAAGAGTGAACCATGCTGGGCTTAAACACAAAATGTTAACATACGCCACATCACTGCTTTCAACTGGAAGATGATCAATATTTTTAGATATTTTATTTGCACTGGCTGTGCCAGAATGCTGGAGTTTTATAACAGCGCTGCCACACAATGGGAGATTATATCAGGCTGAAAGCTGTAATTAAATAATTGTTATTTGAATTTATTTAAGACCAAGATGGATACATTTTTATGTGCAATATGTGTCAGTCCCAGTGTCTGCTCTGTAAGATAGTAATGCTGCTTCATAGAGGATAAATTACTCAAAGCTATCCACAATTACGGCTTGTCATCGATTTCGAAGAATGTCATCGTTTTATTCTCAGGAAGCACCGTTTTTTGGTCCACGTTAAAAAAGCCTCTCAGTTAAATTTTGGTTAAACTCTCCCATTTTACACGATGATGCGTTCACCTCTGGGTTGCATTGTCCAGCAGAGGAGTCGCAACCGTGTGTGAATGTGAATATGAGAATATTAATTTAAATTTGTTTATTTTCAATTTCAAAATATGAAAGGTATAGAGACAAATTCAGTTTGCACTTTCATTTCTGAGTCCCATGCAAACAAAGATCCTGGAAGGGATGCCGTTACATCAGCGATATCCCGAAACGGACAGCTGTGGACGTGTTTAAGAAATGATTAGGGATTCAGTTTCTCAGCCCTGGATCATATTCTCTATGCACAGCAGTCATAACTGCCATACCTCTTCTAGGTCTAATTTTGGCTGGAAAAAGCAGTCGGGGGAGTCCTATCCAGCCCATGAATCTTTGCGTTTTTAGGAAGGGGTTGGGCAAGGTATTGATTAGAGAAAACAACACTAGATTGTCTGTTCATACCAAATAAGGTAATAACTCAGTTGTGACTTTCACATGCAAATTAATTTCTGTTTTTATGAAATTGTAAATGTATAAAATGTAATTTAATGTGTATGACAAACTCATATTGAGATTATTTTTTAAATATTTATCTACTTGTTTTGTCTATGTTTTATTTATCTGAAGAAAGCATAATGACAATGGAGCCCTTTCGGTTGGTTAAAAGTTAGTTCAAATGCATCTAAAATTCATCACTGAATTCCTCACTGGGGCTCTTTTCCCCGGTCACTAACGAACGGTTAAGAGAAGCTTTGCTGACGCTCCCCCCTCTCAGCGCTAGCAAAGCAAACGCTTCTTGGTGTCTAATTGTTCCATCCCCTGCCCTCTGGCGGGGCTATTTTGCCGCTGTGAACACTGGAACCAGCCAGAATGGCGACAACCTGGAAATGTTCGTTACCTCTCTTCGTTACCGTTGGAGAAAGCGGAGAAGCTTTGGGCGCTATGGCGATAAGTACAGGGAGGAATCACAGCCTCGACACTGTTTTTAACACTTTATCCATTAATCACACAGAGAGAAGACACCGCTCGGCTTCTATTGCATTGCTTTGAACACTCTAAAGGGACATGAACCTATCTACATGTAGATATACCCATATAAAGATGCATACCAATGATTCTGGGAAAATCAAGTGTATTATCGCTATCCATTCCTTTCTCACACTGCGCATATATTTAACCAACACATTTAAAGTGTTTGCATAATTCTGCAGCATTAAAGACAATGTTTTTAAAAACTTGCTAACTTTGCACATCCCCCATCACCCTGGCCAAGCCTGCAGGAACATCTCCACATGCGTAAAACTGCTCCTTGCAGACTCCCTGGCTTGTGATCTAGAAAACGGCATCACCGGCTGCCTCTTTTACACTGCTGCTTCCTCCAACCCGATTGTGTCTCTCGCAATCTGGAGAAGGACACCACTGCAGACCAGCCTCCACTCCAAAGCTTTAATGTCCCAAGACAGTGGCATGTGACAAACCCTAGGCTCCAACGCACCTCTCACCATGCACGGGTGCTCTCTTTCCCTTACCTCAGAGAAGCTGAAGAAGCAAGCTCCCCGGTGGCAGAATGTAAGGTTCTGTAAGGTCCTGCAAGCTTCCCTGGGTGATTAAGTCTTTGGGTTACAATGACACTTGATCTCCCGGGGGCCGTTATTGGCCAAAATGGCATTGGAGATGGGATGGCGGGAGGGGGCCGCAATGCCCCGGCACTGAATAAGGAGAGGGACAGGTTGTTGTCGATGAAGGGAGGTGCATGTTTGGGGAGGAGCGGTCCGAAGATCGGTTGCTAAAAATGTCAGTATGCTAGGTAAGCAGAATTTTGGAGTAGTCTGAAAGTGAAGTGACCACAGGCACACACCTTCAAGACAAGAAATCAGTCTGCCATTCTGGCACTAGGGCTCCAGAGATGTAAAGATGATCTGCAGATTTACAAATTCAATACACATGCAGATTTACAAATTCAATGGACATATTTGGCAAATATTGTTTAAATACAAAGTTGCAGGTGGCATTGTGAGTGGGACCTGTAACAAGAAATACAAATTTTTCTGACCCAGGATGGGTATTGCTGTTTTACTTCTGAGAAAGTTAATTCGCAATTCACACAAATGACCATACCATTCAAAATATATTTATTTGCAAATAAAATTGCAAAGAATTCCCACAGGATAATCACCGACCACTCAAGGAATTTTTAATGGATGCATATAACATGACTGTATATAAATAAATAATAACGATATCCTTTAGCTGTGTGGGTCAATGTAGGCCTTTAAATAATGTGTTCTTACTTGGACCTTAAATGTGACACTAGTGTATTAGGAGCCAAGAACACTTATCACGTTAATACCCACAAAAGTATTAAACAGGGACAAGAAAGATTCTTTGGACAAGAGCTTCCACAGTGACCGAGCTCATAGCTTCCAGTACATGGTTCACATTATAAAAGGAGACCATGGCGCAGCAACTCTACAGGGCTCTGGTATCCAAAGTGCTCCGAAAAAAAAACCCTGCCCAGTCGCTGTGCCCGATCGCAGTCGCAGTGGAACTTGGTTTCCGACTGATGGTTCCAGTTTTATTTTTGGCGTGGCGTGGAAACTGTCCCTTCCATTTGTAGGAAGGGTGCAGTTGGGCTCTAGATGAGCCTCCTCAGCTGACACTCCAGGCTGGGACCTACAGGCAGCTGCTGGAAACTTCCAGCCAGCACCTCGCACAGGTAACTGCTTTGGGCAACATGGAGCAACCTGTAAATGCGATTAGGGTTTAAACCAAAAAAAGCTGAAAGAATGGGCTCCCTAGAATGGACTGAAAACGTGTTTAGTAAATCCACTTAAACGCAGAATGAAAACATCATTACAAAGCATACATGGGCATTGTTTCACGGGGACAAATGTATCCTGTTGTGCATTGAAGATCTTTTGTGGGATTACAAAATAAATGTTTTGACATTTTCATCACTATCTTAAATAAGATTTTTAAAATATTTGTATTTGAGTATTTGAATTATGATTTAGCATATTCACAAAGTTTAGGGCTAGAATATTCTAGTTTGTCGTTCCTCCTTTTGATTTACATTAGCAATGTTTTTTCTTCTCCTCATGAAGGCTTAAAGAGTGAAAACTAAGTTTCTGTGGCAAAGTGACAATCCTTTCTGGGTAAGTTATTTGAAACATTATCTTGTTTCTCTCTGAAGACTATTAGTTTGTTGTGACTGTTCTCCGAGTTTGTTTCCACAGACAGAATTGTATTGAACCGTAAAAAGTATTAGTTGGCAAACTGTCATTACCCTTGCCTCTTTGATACTGCATCTTGGAATTGTCCCAGAAGCCTGATCTACCAGAACCTTAAAAGGATGACCTATTTTCATACAGCAGGCTCTGAGTTTGATTAATGTTGCTGTGAGGGATCAAAAAATCTCAAAGGTGGCCTCGTCTGAAAAGCAGGTGACCGGTGGAGTTAGCTGTTACAGCTTGACAGGCTTGTGTGGAACTGAGATTCCTCAGTTGAGAGTGATAATTTGCCCCCTGTGTGCCTTTAATTGAATAGACTAGCTGATATGTCAGCTTTTTGGCACCAGCAGTGCTCCATGAAAACTCAGTTAATTTTCATGAATCCTGCATTCTTTTTTGTTGTGACTAAAGCTAATGAGGACTAATTCTGATAAAAAATACCTTTTCTAGTTAATTATTTAAGTTTTTAAGTTTTTTCAAGTTTTTATTTTACTATATCTATTTATACAACGGGATTTTTACTGAAGCAATTCTAGTACTTCTCTCTAATTGTGTGAGGGCACGGCTCTCCGGAGTTTTGAACCTGTAATCTTCTTCAGAGACATTTGTGCCAAAAGCTACTTTTAGCCAATGTTAATGGGGGAATAATTGGCAGAGTTTATTGTCCAAGCATAGAATCGTATTCGTTAATAGTACTGGAAAGCATCTCTTAACCAGTTATGTACCTTGTGGTAGGCTGTTCTGGGTTGACTGATTTGTTAATGATGCATAGTGTATTGAAAGTGAGGGGCATTTTTGCGTCATGAATGGCTCCTCTCTTCCATATCCCTAAAATGAATTTTCCAGCTTCCCCAGGCAAAAATGTTTAATGTTAACTTCCATCTGATTTTCGACTCTGCTTCTCTGTAAGCGGCTTTTGGATGTGTGGGAGATTCATGGACGTCAGTGGTAATGTCAGGGCTCACAAACAGTCAACACTTATAGCGCAGCCTGTCTGATAATGAATTAATACTACAACAATGATAAGATATTGATTATCTTGATGTTTACAAACCCCCAGCAATTATTAATAATGCAAGAATGTTAAAATCCTTTCTTAATCTTTGTTTTGTATTGAATGTAATAAAATGACCAAACACCAAATCAATCAATCAATTTCCCATACTGATCAAATTTAATCAAATTGATAATTAAACATTCCTTTTTTTAAAAGCATTATACTTACATCAATAAACTTTATAGAGTCTGAATTATTTCATTTTAAGGAGCTCAACTAGGATTTTCCAGATGCTAAAACCCTTTACCAATAAAAACTTTACAAAACTCTTAAAATATTAAAGCAACACAAAGTAATAATATAGAATTATCTTGTATACATTTAATAATCATATTTTTGGAAGCAAACATTCAGACACAGAACAAGGGTCACAGAAACAAATGCAGTTCATCAGCTGAAATCTTACGGTTGAATATCTTTTGTACAAAATAAGATGCTGGCAATACAGGTTTATTTTAGGTCCTAGGTGGCAATGGATCTTCATGGTAAAATTCAGCTGAAACAGAAGGGAAATGGGTCAGAGACAGCACTGAGAAAGAGTGCTTTTCTTGCTAAGATAAAATAAATGCATCCCACAAAACACAATCTAATATCTACCAACAAGCTGAAAAGAACCTTTGGCAAGAACATGTCTATGGCGGCAGTATTTGGTGATTTAAACCAGCTTGCTAATCCAGACAATCTATATTTCTATGCTTGTATTTGATTGCATACTGCAAGATAATGCTTCATCAATTAATTAATTTCCATTGCACAAACAATGTTTGCCTTATAATCAAAGTTTCAGTATCAGGGTAGTCAATCTGTCAGTCCTCAACTATTGATGGTAATCATCAGCTTGCTTCAAGTAGTTGCAAGTAAGTTTGTTGACACTGCCAGGTCTTTTTCACAAGGTAAAACTGAACAAAACTCTTTAGATTGAATGATGGAATGTTTTGGGGGGAATGATAGGGACCTTGTATCACTGTTTCTTTGGCATTTTGTTTGACAAAGTCGGAAACTTATGTGAGACCAGTCCAATTGCGATCTATGTGAAATTTAGCACCAGAAAAAAAATTCTCACTATTTCTCACTGCAGATTATGCAACAGATTATCTAGTCATTGTTTTTGAATGCATGGACACTCAAGATATTAGATATTCATCCTTCTGTGTTCATTTGTAGAGGCTGCGATGCTGACTGTCAGTTACAGCAACGACCCATCTGGCCTACTCTCAATGCAGTACCCTCCACCACTGCTGCCCAAGCCTGGCAAGGACAATGCCCGGCTCCAGAAGCTGCTCAAGAAGAGCGCCAAGAAGAAGGCCTCCCTTCAGACCTCCCAGACACCTGTCCCATACCGCTCTAGCCTCTCCCCTGTAAGCGAGGCCAGCCTCGACCTAGAGCATAGTGACCACACTCCTCCCGGGACACCGGAAACTCCCATCCTCAACGAAAACCGGGAGCCTAGTTTTTCAGCTTCCCCTTACCGACATCTGCAAAATGGAACATGGAGCAAGGCGGCAAGCTTTTACCCCCAGCACCATGCATCTCCGGTCTACAGCTTCCATCACCAAGTGGCCCCGCCCCACACCTTCACAGCCTTGCTACCTGCAGAGGCCATACACCCCTCAATGTCAGCCTTGTCCCCAGCTATACCTAAAGCCATTGCAACCGCTTCAGCTATACCAACTATATCATTAGCCCCTCAAATAGCCCCACCTTCAGTTCTGACTCCTGCTCCAGCTCTAAGTATAGCACCTCCTACAGCACCTCCTGCAGCACCGGTTCCAGCCTTAGCCCTAGCACAAGTGACAGCCCCACCTTCAGTTCTGGCTTCTGCTTTAGCTATAAGCATAGTACCTCACACAGCACCTCCTACAGCACTGGTTCCAGCCTTAGCACTGGCACAAGTGACAGCCCCACCTTCAGTTCCGGCTCCTGCTCTAGCTATAAGTGTAGTACCTCCTACAGCACCGGTTCCAGCCCCAGTCCCAGCACAAGCAAAGGCCCCACCTTCTGTTCTGACTCCATATCCTGACTTCACTTGGAATGTCAAAACTAACCCTGCCAGTATTGGAATACCAAGCACTAAATCAGCTTTTGTTGCTGATTCTTCTGTTCCTGAAGGTCAAGAGCAGAATTTGTCTATCCTTGTAACTACTAACTTGCCTTCATCTGCCACCCCGGTATCCAAAAAATCTATGTTTGAGATTCCACAAATGCGAGCATATACAGCTAAAGCCTCATTTTATGAAATCTCTAAGCCTCATTTGTACGATCCTTCGGGACTGCAGACATCTCCTAATGGAGCACATCAAGACAAAGAACCCGGAAGTACAACAGCAAAGTTTGAGGTGAAAAGAGGAACAACCCTACCAAATGAGGGTTTCACCACAAAATCCCATTCGGGGCAACCTAAGGCACCTTCATTCCAAGCTTCTCAGGCTAAATCCAGTGTTTGTGAAGTCTCTAAGTCCATATCAATAACCCCATCACAGAATGAGCGCATCTGCACAGTGATGGCAGAGACACACGCATCTAACGCCATCGTAGCTGACACCATTTCAGTTGGACATGGAAGCCTGACACCATGGTTATTTGAAGAAACTATCTCATCTGAACATTCAAAAGTTCCAGGACATGTTGATCATTGTTTTAAGATGCCAAATAATCAGTGTTCTTTGAATTGTAAATCATCTGAACATTCAGTAACCAAGGAAGCTTATGTAATGTCAAAAATTCCTACACTCGAAAGTATAATATTCAGCACAGTTTCAAATGAAACTATTAGTCCAAATGCTCAGATTGGTGAAGCACCAAAACGGACAGCTTCACTCAGGGATCTAATGTCAAAAACACTAACTAATGAAGCCACTGAACCTACAACTTCAGTTCTTTATCAACAGCCTGACACATTAAATGAACCAAAATCTACACCGGTGACATTTGGGTATCAAAGATCTAATGCCACAACCAATGAACCACTTCCTTCATTTGGGTATGAAAATCCCAAGACTCCTGCATCTGAAGGGCCTAAACCTTCGCAAAACTCATTTGGGTACCAGAGAACTAAGTTAACAGCCTATGACTCCCCAAATACTAGGCTCAAATCTAAATATTATGGCTTGACACCAGCTGCCTATGTTGCTTATGGAGGAATCCAAAGTAACTTTCCTCCTTATGGTAATTCCACACCTTTGACACCAAACTTTGAGGTGAACCCATTAAATGAATTAACAGAGTCTAAAACACCAGCCTGTGGGTTACCGGTGCTAACATCCTCTTTGCACAAGGTCTTCCAGCCTGAAGAATTCTCTAAAGAACACGAGGGACCTAACGCTCCTCCCAGTGAAATTTTAATGACTATGACTCCCACAGTGGCTGAACCTGGCACTTATGATCCCTTAAGACCAAAAATACTTTCCAATGAAATAAGACAAACATACAGTGCAGTAACACCCAAACTACTTACTTCAGAGGAAGTAAAATCAAATCCTTGCTTGACGACACAAAAAGCTAAAACACCTATTAATGAAATACCAAAAGCTAAAACAACCATTAATGAAATACCAAAAGCTCAGATATCTGAAGTACCAGCACTAAAGACACCTGCTTATGAGAGTCATCATGCCACAGCACCAAATATAGAATTGCAAAGACCAAAGATATCTCTACATACAACAGAGAAACTTGGACCTCAAACCCAATCAAAAGGCATAATCAGGAAACACCCTCCAATTGACACACTCTCTGAGGGGAAAATACTGGTTCAGGATATAACTGGTGTTGTAATACCAATAAACCAAACTGCAACTGAACCAAGTACTGTACAAAGCAAATCTAAATTAAAGGAAACAGTCAGACCTATATTATCACTTATGCAAGATCCCAGAGCTAAGCCCCATTTGTCTGAGATTCCCACTCCTGCTCCTCTCCCTCAGGATTCAGCCCCTATAAACCCACTGATGGTTCCCAGTACGCATCAGCCCTCACCTAAGCCAACTGGTGGAAATCAAAAAGATGTCAAGTGTGAGAACATAAAACCAGCTATTGCCACTGAGAAAGCTTCCCAGGAAAAATCCACTGCCGGTGTTGCAACAACCTCCACTGCAGAGAAGACAGATCAGGCCCGTGACCCAACCACAAAAGAAGAGCAGAAAGCCAAAACAATAGGAAAATCAAAGGGGCTGAAGTCCAAAATCAGTGGCTGGTCACGGCTGAAGAAACACATGATGGTCGAACCCGAAGAGCCCAAGTTTCCAGAGCCCGAGCTGGAGTCCAAGAGCAAAACCCCTGATAGCAAACCGGGGACGTCTGAAGGAGGGCCTTTAGATGTCATCAAGTGTCCTGGGCACCGGGAGGTCACTAATAATAAAGACACCCCCCGAGCCACTAAGATGTGGGATGCTGTCCTCTTCCAGATGTTCTCCACCAAAGATAACATCATGAAGCAGATAAATGCCAACAAAAGCAAGGTGGAGAATAAAGGCCTGACAAAGGACACTCAAAAAGAAGTTCCGTCGTTTGTCAATCGCCTGCCTCTCCTCCTTTACAGCCCTCGATTTGACGCCAGGAAGCTAAAGGAAGCTGCTTCAAGGCCGCTAACAAAAATTGCCACAGTTTTTGGGATGGGGCTGTTGAATCGCAAAAATCCAGATGAGGAAACAAAAGACTTTAACAGAACAGCGAGAGGGTTTAACGCTTTAAAAAGTACAGATGTCTGATTCACACACTCACACACACACAAAAAAAACATATAGTGATAAATAATCACAGTAATTTTAATTATGATCAGTACTATGATCAGGTATATAAGACTTGATAGGTTTCCCTTTCTCCTTGCGAATACGGAGCAAGTCAGAAATGAAAGGAGGAAATACTTTCCGAATTTTTGAGTTACGAGTCACACCAAAGGGCTGCATTTTGCCCACAACGCAAACGATAGCGCACTAGGGAGCAGGTGGATTTGCTGTTTTTGTCCGACGCGAGTGTATTGTTTAGTGCTACCGCCGATAATTGTCATTTAAAGCACTACAGGAAATCAACCTGCGCCAAGCGGGGAGTGGGGGATCATTTCATCTCAGTTTAGTTTTTATTTTTTTTATTACAAATTGCAAATTCTGCCTCTAATTTTCCTTCTTCAATCTTAAGGGAAGTCATTTTTTAAAATGCTTAAGCTAATTGTTGCACGGGGCTTTAGATGATATTGTAGCGTTTTTCGGAGTGCTACTACTCTGCGCGGATTCAAGCACGAGACCGACACCGTTTAACAGGAATCA
>JAOVYW010000007.1:8491522-8501727 GCA_025775045.1 Hiodon tergisus | reverse complement strand
GAGACGTTGTGATGTTCTGATCACCCCTCTGTCACGGTCCCCACCCTCCTCAGGCCTTGATGGACGACATCCTGACTCTCCAGGATGAGATCAACGAGCTGCAGGCGTGCTTCGCCGAGGAGCTGGCGTGGGACGCCCCAGACGCGGACACGGCCGACCATCTGGCAATGCAGTCCACCCTGACGGTGTTGGCGGAGCGCATGGTCACCATCCGCATGAAGGCCTCGGGCAAGCGGCAGCTCCTGGAGGTCCGTCCCTCGGTCAACGTGTGTCGCCAACTTCCTCTTTTATTATCGTGTCGTATAGGGGGCTTTTTAAGAAGGAAAACGTGATCCTTGTGAAGAACTGCTAAACCCCCTCCCCCTAACCCAATCCTCATGCAGAAAGAAAAGAGTAAGATGATTCTGGAAAGTTCTGAAAAATAATCAGTTTTCTAAGGCCACAGGTCTCTCTCCCCTGTGCTTCACGGTCTCTCTGTACTGCACTGTAAGGGTTACTAGCAACCATTACACTAACTATTGGTCAAAGGGCTTTGATTTCAGTGCGAAAGGAAGAAGCTGAAATTCAGCCACCAAATTAAAGGTGGCAAATTCATTCTATCACTAATTTATACATTTAATGAAAATGGCGCGCGTGAATTGAATTTGCTTCTGAAGACTGAAGGTGAGGGGAACTCTGCGCGGGTTTGAGTCGACGAGGTGACTCAAGCAGTTAAGGTGTCATTATTTAGTGGTTCTACTAAAGCAGACTGCTCTAGGCCTTGAGAGAGGCACACAAGACCAGAAAGGAAACCGTGTATCTTCTGCAGTCTGTAGAAGTGGCCTCAGAGCTCTGCTGAAACAGAATGTGTTTTTGGTGCCCCCTGCAGGAGCGTCTGAGCGAGCAGCTGGAGGAGCAACGACAGGAGCAGACCCTGCAGCGGTACCACAGCGAGGCGGATGAGCTGGACCACTGGCTGCTCAGCACCCGTGCCACCCTGAGCTCCGCCCTGCGTCCTGGGCCCGGGCCCGGTCCCGGGTCCCAGGACCTGGACATGGATGAGCAGCTCGTCGACTGCCAGGTGAAATAAAATGAGCGGTGGTGCTAGTGAATCCACAACACATGTGGCGGAGCTTCTATGACCTGACCTCATTCCCGTGGGCCCCGCCCACACCCTTGTGGACCCTGGGGGATCTCTTCCTCTAAGCCATTAATAGTATCCACGCATGCCTTTGGAGAAGCTGTTATCTGTTCCAGAGTTAAGCTGTTGTTTCAGCTGTTAAATCGCAACACATTTTGTTGAGTAGGCTTAGGCCATCTTTGAGGTTCAAACATAGTATTGCCAATAAGCTGTTTGACAGTGTCAACAAAACAAAATAGAAAATGAATTAACAGAGACGTAGTGATGTCTTCTTGGAACCGTTACCCCATCAAAAATAACCTGTGAATTTCGTTAAGGGGAGCCTTTTGCCCCTGTGTTCTTGTGAGTAGCCGTTTGAGGCTGCCTTCTGATCTGACCTCGGATTGCTGTGTGGCACAGCAATAAAAATGGGGCTTTTATTCCATCGCTGGGTCCGGGCCTTCTGCCATGCCGGTGGGGGTTGCCCGGGGAAACGAGCCCCTCTTTTATGCTGAGATTAGTGTCGACCCTAGTGGGGTCAGAGGCCTGTCAGTCCGAGGACCACAGCCCAGGTCCCCCCTGAGCGGTGCTGGTTGCCCAGGCGGGTGTTGGGGGTGTGACACCGAGCAGGAGGAGACACTGAGATATATAAGTGGAGCTGAAGCTTCTAAGCAGCTGTGGGAGCCTTAAGGAGATTAGGCGTACGTCTCCCAGGAACTGCAGCCTTCCCTGTCCAGGTCAGGCCCGCTAGAAGTAGCAGCGTTGGCTGATTGACAGAGCTCCGGCATCGGATTGGAGGACTCGGGGAGGTGGGGGGGGGTCTGAGCGGACTGGGTGGTGGAGGGGACGGAGCAGCCGCATTCAGCCTTTAGTCAGGGCGGCTAAATGAGGCTGTCGTCGTCCGTCTCTCTGAATGAAGCAGGCGGTTACGAGCGGCCTCTCTTTGGCGAGCTGGTTCTGAGAGTCGCTCCGGCGTCCTGGCAGCAGCTCCTCCTGCATGTCGCTTGCCACGGGCGTGACGAGCAGCAGGGGGAAAAAGACGCGGCTGTGGAGACGCGTCCGGCAGGCCCGAGTGCCCACGACGGGAGCGGGGCGGCGCCTGGCGGGAGTCACGGTCCGGGACCTGGGCAGTCCCGGGCCTCCCAGCCGGTGGAGCCGCCCCGAGCGGACAACGGGGCCGAGGACGAGGGCGACGCCCTCCAGCTGACCTCGCTCCTCCTGCTCCTCCAGAACATGCTGCTGGAGATCGAGCAGAAGGTGGCGTCACTGTCGGAGCTGTCGGTGCACAGCGAGAGCCTGCTTCTGGAGGGCAAGGCGCACAACCGGGGGGAGGCCGAGCTGCTCACCTCCAAACTGCACACCCTGAAGGGCAGCCTGTTGGAGCTCCAGCGAATGCTGCAGGACAAACAGCACAACATCCAGGTGAGCAGCTGCCCTTTACCTCTGCGCTTTGGTCCTGTTACATGGCTGTACCAGCGCAACTCTAACTTCAGGGTGCTGCAGCGTTAGGGCTCCTGTAAATGAAACTAAAGCAGTTTGTTTATCAACTATGCTGTCTTGTTGGTATATCCCTGACACGCACAGTGCTGATTTACCGCTTTAGGGAGATGTTGTGTCATTAAAAATATCTTGTAGGGACTAGAGAGATTCTGTCCGTTTTGTGCAGTCTAGGAATTAAAGCCAAGTAAAAATGGATCACAAGCTTAAAAGACATTTAGAAAATCCTTGACATCTTTAGAAATCCAAACCCAGAGGTCAAGCGTCTTGTAAATGCATAAAAGTCTGCAGGTAAATGTTGACTTATATCATAGACATTACAGAAAAAAGTTTTATGAATATGCTTTTCAGACATTAAATCATCCAACCGTAACTCGAGAACTCATAACCTGTTTTACTTATTCTACATTCTTAACACATTGCATTTATGCACTGACGCTTGTAGAACTGTAAACACAAACTTTATTTAAACGTTTAGTGAAAGTGCACGTAGAATAAAACCACAAAAACAGCGGTGAGTGCATTCAAAGGGGCGGAGCTACTATCAGCCAATCAGAGTGTGGCTGGTTGCTGGCCATTTTTGTTCTCACGTGTGCAATCCTCCTGTCCGTCATGCGGCTTTGGTAACACGGGCAGTGTTAAGAGGCCTATCCCTGGCTTGGTTATGGCACTGCAACCTTCTTCCGTCTGTACGGCGCTGCAGTGACAATGCCACCGGCGAGACAATGAGAGTTTGTGCTGAACACAAAGGGTGCAATCACTTCCAGGGTCTCACATTGGCAAGCCCCTGGCCTCCAATCACAAAGATCCTTCTGTCCTGCATGTGTCTAGTAATGGTGCATCCCATTCCTGATCAAGTCCACTTTCAACAAGTTTTTTCTTTTTTGATTACATTACCCTGTCTGGTTGTTTCATTATTAAATAGTTAATTGAGAATTTAATTGGCATTCCTGAGACAGACTTACCAACAGCGTTCTGGCTTAGGAGAAGCTATGCATTTTTGATCGTATTGATGTGACGCAGTGTTGATGACAGACAGTGAAGTAACAAAGACAAGCTTGGGCACACCATTAGATGGAGTACAGGACAGGTAATCTCCAGTGCCTGTAGCAGTCTGAGGTTTCCGTGTGACCCTCTTGACCTCTGGCCTTGCCTCTCAGCAGGGCTCGCTGCAGGAGCAGGAGGACCTCGAACCAGACTCAACGCTCTCCCAGAGCCCCAGTGTGCAGGACTGGCTAGCCCAAGCTCGCTCCACGCGCTACCAGCACCACCAGGACAGCATCCAGAGGCAGAAGGTACCGCGGTGGGGATTTTCACGGCCAAGGGGTTACCCATGGGCGAGTCTTTAGAAGTACAGGACACTTTTAGACAGTTTGGAGGCATGCGCTGCACGGCACTCGAGACAGAAACATCCGTGTGTGATCTTCTGTCCAGGAGCTGGAAGAAGAGATGGCTCAGCAGAAGAAGCTGCTACAGTCGGTGGCCAGCCTTGGAGAGGAACTTCTGACTCAGCGGGAATCGTCGAAAAAAGACATCAGGTAGTCCAACTCCACAGGGTTGACGGAGAGCTCTTCTACCTACTGTACCTGTATTCAGTATTCACGCCGAACCCATTTTTCCCCTCTCCCCTCCCTTCCGCGTCGCCCCCTGCAGCGGGACAGGGGCAGCACCATCAGCGCTGGACCCGGAGAGAGAGAATCAGGCTGCATCGGAGCAGATGAGACAGAAGTGGGAAAACCTGAGGAAAGACCTCAACACCAAACTCCAGCTCCTGCGGAACAGAGTGGAGCAGGACCATAAGCTGCTGGTATGGTCTTTTTCCCTAAGGGCCCACCCACAGGCACCCACAGAGCATGTGCCGCCTGCCTCCACCGTTGTGCCACATGAGAAGCGGTTTCTGTCGCCATTAACCGCACGTTTTAAGCCGTCTTCGTATCTGCAGAGTCTGCTGCGGCGCATAGTTATGCAAAAGAGCATGTCATTTATGGAAGGGCTAGTAAGTGTAAAAATAACGTTTCCCCATTTCCACATTTCCTTTGTTTGTTTCAGGTCTACAACAGGGCCGGCAAGGTGCCCCCGACTGGGTCGTTATTCAGAGGAGAGGCCCAGGGTCAGGACAAGTTGTCTCTCAAGAATTTATTTGGAGGTTTCAGCCAAGCCCTGGAAGATGCGTCGTCCCAGGTAGGACACTGGTTTCCTTTGGCTGTCCCGTGTCCCAAGTATTTAAGTAGATGGCCTGCCCATGAACGCCCTATGGAGCTGATGTGTGCTGTGTCTCCTGTGTGCAGACAGGAGGCGTTGCGGTTCAGCACCTTCTGCTGGAACGACAGCTGTACGCTGCTGCCTGTGCCACCTCCTCCTGGCTAGACAGCGTGGAGAACGGCCTTTTCTCTGGACCCGTGCTGCTGGCTGAAGACGCGGAGACACAACTGTGTAACCAGGAGGTAAGACTCCTGAGTACGAACACTTGGTACTCCAGGCACAACTCTCTACGGTGCCCAGGGTGACGGGTGTTTCGTTGGGACCTGCAGGCCCTGGGAGGGGATGTGAAGGAAGTGACAGAGGAGGTGGTCTGTAGCCGGGACCTGCTGGGAAGAGTGGAAGGGCTGTGCGTGGAGGACTGGACCCTGGTGGAGGAAACACTGGACTGTGTTCAGGGCAGGCTGGGGGCCCTGGACTGCGTGCTGGAACAACGCTGTGAAGACACAAGGACCAGACTGCAGGAGTTCACTGCCTTCCAGGTGAGATAATGGGCTGCCTTACATACGTTCTTGTGTGAAAGTATGTTTCGGAGTGTGTATGTGGGAGTGTGTGAATGTGCATTTGGCCGCCTGACCAGAATGCCGCGTGTGACCTGTGTGTCGCCGTGTGTTCGCCAGACTGAGCTACGGCTGCTCTTCACGGCTCTCGGTGAGATGAAGGGTCAGATCCTCCAGAGACTGGCCGAGGTGCTGGACAGGCCAGCCTCCAAGCAGACTGAGGTCAGTACTAAAAGTCTCCCAAAGACTCCCTTTTCTTGTGGCTTCTCAGTGAGATGTTCTAAAGCGAGCAGCGTGCCTCCCTGTAGACTATCTGCATGGCGGAAGAGGGCCTGAAGGAGATTGAGCAGAGGATAGTGGAGCTGAAAGCCAAAGGGGAGGAGATTCAGCCTTGCCAGCTCTCCACCCAGGAGCTGCTGAAGCTGCAGGTATCTGCTCTCTCTCTCTCTCTCTCAACCAGCGAATTTGCATGCGGCGTTTGTAGAAGAGTTTTATTACGGCCACGTGATGGTATGTACGTTTTTGGGCGCAGGATGCTTACGAAGAGCTGGTGCTGATCGTGGGTTCGCAACGCAGCGGGCTCAACCAGAACCTGGCCCTTAAGGTCCAGTACGAGCGGGCGCTCCAGGATCTGGTCGACCTGGTGGACACAGCTCAGGACAAGATGACCGCTGACCAGCGAACGATGGCCAGCTCCGTGGTGGAAGTGCAGACTCTCCTTGACAAACACAAGGTAGGTACTGCAGCTCGCACAAACCCACTGGCTGCATCCCAAAAACCTGAGCGAAACAAAAGACAATAACTTCCCACCCTCTCCAGGAGTTCTTCCAGGGACTGGAGTCCCACATGATCCTGACAGAAACATTCTTCAGAAAGATCTGCAGCTTTGTGGCCCCGCGGGAGAGCCAGGCCCAGGAGGAGACCATGGCCCATGCCCAGAGAGTGCTGAAGCAGGCCCACAAGAGGGGCGTGGAGCTAGAGTGCACCCTGGAGGTGAGGTCCTACTGGGAGAGCCACTACTGAGTTTAACTTCAGGTGTTCAGGTCTTCACGAGGAAGCCTTAAGTAATAAGCTTCTCGATGGCATTTGTTTTTTGGCTACAGCATGCCTAATGTGCTACGTGAAGAGTGGCCGTTCGTGACGCTTAGTCCAGCTTGCGTTTTTTCCCCTTCTGTGTTTGCTGACTTCGTGTCTCTCAGTCGTGGAGCCGGCTGGAAGAGGACTACCAGGACCTGTACAGACAGATGGAGGCTGTGGACTGCGGCCTGCCCAGTGTGGGCCTCGTGGAAGAGACCGAGGAAAGACTTTCTGAGAGGATTGCACTTTACCAGGTATGCACCAGTCGCACGTATGTATTTTTAAAAAGAAAAAGAAAACTAAATTTTGCACCAAATGATCCTGAAGCCCAGAGAGTAAATATGATGACAGTCAGTGTGTGCATCAGTAACCTTTCACTCGCCCATCCCTCCACCTCCAGCGACTGAAGGCCAGCCTGACGAAGCGCCAGCCACAGTTGTACCAGGTCCTGGAGGACGGGAAGGGGCTGCTGTTGTCCGTGTGCTGCTCGGACCTGGAGGCCCGGCTGGCCCGGCTCGGCGAGCACTGGCTCGGCAACACCACCAAGGTCAACAAGGAGCTGCACCGTCTGGACTCCATCCTCAAGCATTGGACCAGGTCAGACCAGGAGTAACGCTCCCTCCGTGTTCTTCCCTGTTGCATTTTTCAGCACAACTGGAAACAACAACGTTCCTGCTGTGTTAAATCGTGTAAATGTAATGACAGTAAGCATTGTATGGGGGTTATACATACATAGTTCAGTTGGCTGGCATGTAAACGTATGGGTCCCTTGAAATGTATGGGTCAACTGGATGTCTCTTTCGCCGATGGGTCTGACCAACGCTCAGGTACCAGAGAGAGTCCACAGAGCTGAGGCAGTGGCTGCAGTCGGCCTTAGACCGGCTTGAGTTCTGGACCACTCAGTCCGTGACCGTGCCCCAGGAACTGGAGACTGTTAGAGACCACCTGTATGCTTTCCTGGTGAGTGGAACCAAACTTGTTGCTCAACCATGACATCTAAGGTCATTCCAGGATAAGGAGATGGGGGGTGTAATAGGCGGCCAGACTGTTAACCAGGTGGTTGCAGGTTCGATCCCAGAATTTAAAGGGCTGTGATACACTCGAAAAAAGATATTTCAGGAAATCCAGCTTTATTAATCAGGAAAATGTCCAAACCCACGACCCTCGATGTCTCCCGCTCGACAGGAGTTCTCCAAAGAGGTGGATGCCAAGTCGTCCCTGAAGTCATCGGTTCTGAGCACGGGAAACCAGTTACTGCGGCTGAAGAAGGTGGACACGTCCGGGCTGCGCTCTGCTCTGGGGCAAGTGGACACGCAGTGGGCCGAGCTGCTCACACGCATCCCCGTGGTGCAGGAGAAACTCCACCAGGTACTCGTGCGTTGAACTGTTGTTTGGATCTGTTCCTCTAAAGCTAAAACTTTGATGGAAAAGTTGCCCCTGCTACGTCCGGAGTCCGTGAGACAAACAAAGCACTTTCACACTTGTTTCCCTTCAGTTACAAATGGAGAAGCTGGCCTCTCGGCACGCGATCGCTGAGCTGATGAGCTGGATCTCGCTGATGGAAAGCGTGATTGATGAGGACGAGCAGCGGATAAAGGCTGTCGTGGGGTCAGAGGTCATCCAGGATTACTTGCAGAAGTACAAGGTAAAGAGATTTAATAAGAGCATTTTCCTTTTCCACTATGTTATTTTTACATGTTTTGTTTCCTCAATAAAGCTACATATTTAGTCTAATAACCCCCTGTTCAGTTCATTTGTTTATGTTTGCTCAGTTTGTGACATACGTCTGTTGTTTGACGTTTTTTTTAAATGGCTAAAGTGTGAAGGCAGTTTATCTATCCTAACTTGTCTCCAACCAAAGTGACGGTCTCTCCCCACTCCAGGGCTTAAAGATCGACGTGAACTGCAAGCAGCTGACCGTGGACTTTGTGAACCAGTCGGTCCTGCAGATCAGCAACCAGGACGTGGAGAGCAAGCGCAGCGACAAGACCGACTTCGCAGAGAGACTGGGAGCCGTGAACCGTCGCTGGCAGATCCTGCAGGGCCTCATCACGGAGAAGGTTCGTCTACGCGGCTCAGCTCGGACTGCCGTGTCCAGATGGACTCCCCCCTCCCTCAACATGCTTTTAATGTGTAAAGTTGTGGGTCCAGGAACCGAAGTTTGTGAAAAGTGGAAGATTTCACAGCATGCGTACCATTTTCAGCTACGATGTTCTGCGTTAAGGGGACTGGCGGATTCTACCTCAGACATTTGATTGATGTGTTTCATCAGATCCAGCTGCTGGAGAACCTGCTTGAGTCCTGGCTGGAGTATGAAAGCAGTGTCCAGAGTCTGAAGACATGGTTCGCTGTGCAGGAAGAGAAGCTGAAGAAGAAGCAACGGATTGAGGACCTGGCTTCCGTTCAGAATGCCCTCAAAGACTGCCAAGTACGGACGCCACATTTAACCTCCAGCATCCCGGATGTTAGCATGCTGTTAGATATAAATACTTTCACAGGAACTGTCAAATCAAGACCCTTTAGAATCTAGTAAAGCATTGAAATCATGTTAAAAAATATCACTCATTATCCATTATTACTTTTCATAATGAAGAAAATGTATTGGAAGAAACATTATACTATGTTTTACAAAAGATTAAATTATATCTTCGTTTTCCGATAGATATTAAACTATGAAAAAGATGTGAAAAATGTTTCAGATTTGTTATTGTAACGTAATTAAGAAAATGCCGTTCTTTTGGAGCTTACGTTATTGTGTCCTCTGGTCCATCAGGAACTGGAGGAGATGATAAAGGAGAAGGAAAAGGAGGTGGAGAAGGTGGAAGAACGTGGCTGCTCTCTCATCCAGAACAAGAAAGAAGAATCCTGTGCTGTGGTCACGGACGCTCTCCAGGGGCTGAACCACGCCTGGGCCAACTTGGACCACCTGGTGCGTTTCGCTGTTCTCGTTTTTCGTGCTGCGTGACGTGTCTCCACGGGCTGCTGGATCTCTCTTAACGAGTGTCTGTTTCAGGCCGGGCAGCTTAAGATCAGCCTGAGGTCTGTGCTGGACCAGTGGAACCTGTACCGCCACGCCTTGGAGGAGATCAGCGGCTACCTGATGGAGGGGAGGTTCTCTGTCTCTCGGTTCCGCCTCCTCACCGGATCCCAGGAGGCTGTCGCGGTCCAGGTGGAAAACCTGCAGGTGCCACACCATTAGTTTCCTGTCCCAACTGCTACTTCCACTACTTTCTCTCTGCTACTTGTCCCATGCCATGTCAGATTGATGCGCAACATGAGCAGGAAACAGCCAGGGGTTATATAAACTGATGAGTCTGCGTCTTTCAGTGGTGCTCTCCGTGGCTTGTGGAATCAGGCTTTTTAGAAATCCTATCACCTAACAAAAATCAGCGTTTATCTAAAAAATGACATCTCGGTCTTTCTGCTGGCTGTGTTGGCATTGGAACCAGCCGCGTAACCCGCCCTTCTCCGCTGCGCCGTTTCTCCGCTGAGCAGAACTTGCAGGCGGAGCTGGAGACACAGGAGAGCAGCCTGCAGAAGTTTGGCTCCATCACCCACCAGCTGCTGAAGGAGTGCCATCCCTCCGTGGTCGACAGCCTCAACAACACCCTCAGGGACGTCAACGTGAGGTGAGCGCGGGGCTCGCCCATCCGGAGTCGTGTCACAACACGCCAAAAGGCTGGAGCGGTATAGGTACACGGCAAGTGTCGAAGCTTCTGGGGATTCGCCTGTAATAACTGGCACAGATTGTGGGGGGGGGGGGGGGGGGGGGG
>JAOVYW010000007.1:8418523-8456284 GCA_025775045.1 Hiodon tergisus | reverse complement strand
TGGGCATACCGCACCGCGGTCCAGGAGTCCACGGGGTGCACACCGGCAGCGCTCATGTTCGGGCGGGAACTGCGCACTCCTGTGGACCTGGCCTTCGGAACACCACCGGGACCCAGCGCCGGTCCCCCTGCCGGACCGGACTACGCCTGGGAGCTGCAGCAGCGACTACACCGCGCTCAAGCGCCATTATGACCAGCGCCGCCGGGGACTTGGGTTCGCCGTGGGGGACCGGATGTGGGTTTACAACCCACGCTGGAAGAAGGGCCTGTCCCCCAAGCTGGCCCCTGCCTGGGAGGGGCCGTGTGAGGTATTTGAGGTAGTGGGGGCCGTGTGTTATAGAGTGCGCCTCCGGCAGCACCGCTGAGTGGTGGTGCTGCACCAGGACCGTCTGGCCCCTTACCAAGCCCGCCGGCCCCTCATCCCTCCGGAGGCTGGCGACGGCACGGGAGAGCCCGGAGAAGCAGAGGAACCGGGCGCCCCGTCTCCAGCCCAGGTAGGAGCTGAGCAACGGGTTGCTCCCCACCCGACTCGTCGGCGGCAGCCCCCGCCGCAGCTGGCAGACTACGTCTGCGGTCTGGTCGGACTGTGTGAGAATATATATATATATATATATTATTGAAGAGGAAAGTGTAATTCAGCATGACGTCGCCATTTGTGCCACAGTACACCCAAACATGGTAGTAAAAAATGCTACTCTAGAGAGAAATGAAAGATTGATTCCTGATTACCTGAACCTGATATCAAAACTAATGATTAGTGTGTATTAATGTTTGATCATTAAAATAACAGCGTGCCTACTACTGCTTTTTTAGCCTCACAGGAGGGATGAGGTGTTCTGTCCTGAGGGTCGGTCGTCTGGGCGGGATTTTGACCATGGTTCCAAGGGGTGGCTCACAGTTGTAGACAATCCTTACCTGCAAACAGCACCCTGCTGCTTTTTTCTCAGTTGAATCCCATAATTCATAATTAACCTTTTTTCTCTCGAGTTAATATAATCTCAAGTGTGTCGTGTGTACTATGGTGGTGCTAGTCATTTATCAGTGTGCCTTTGTTTAACAGGCAACAAGTCTTTTTGTTTACATCTTTGTCCAATGAAATGAAAAAATAAGAGATAAAAGGCAAGGGTAAGTCTGTACTCTTTCGCAGTGGGAAATGCAGTTAATAGGCCTCAGTGCATAACCTGTTCCCACAAAAACAACCATTTTGGTTGAATAGAATATATTTTTTAATTGAAGACAATGTCCTGCCAAATTTTAATCAACTATCATTTTAAGCTTATAATGAAAGTAGGCAATGGCTAGACTTTAATATTTTAAAACTATTTATACAACGTTATTTAAACAACGAAACAATTTGTCGGGATATTGTCACTGAAATTGAATTAACCTTTGCTCGCTGATGATTTTCCTCCTCCTTGGTCTTTCAGTCAGATTTTGAAAAGAAAATCCTCCAGCCCCATCGTTTTTCATTAATTTCCTGTAAATATTACGATGACATAATTTAACGGGATTTAGCATTAACCCATTCACGCCAGCAAGATCATGATGCCAGCCTATTGAGTCTAAATGCATCAAAGGTCTTGATGGCTCCCATGCTATGGTGAAGATCGTATTTTAAACCCTCCCCGCGGACGACTCGATTTGTCAGGAAAGGCACATACTCGAGCTTAGGTGTAGACTTTCCATTCGATTTCATTCCAGGAGTTACCATCCAAACTTCACCTGAAAGCAACTGTCTGCTGCTGCGTCCGCAGCATTAATTGGTGTAGACGTTTTGCAAGGCTGAAAAGTAGCTATTACAGTAACTATATATTCATCCAACTCGAAATGCTTGGTGATAAATCGCCAGACGACAGGTTTAGCAAGTATTAGCAAGCTTAAATTCAATAATTACGTTTTTTAAGTCATGTTAGTGAAAATAAGAGGAACAATGAAAGATCGAGCTCGGGTATACTGAGAACCAAAAATGTATAAAATAAACAAAACTTTTCCTAACGGAGTGCCGATAACGATGCCTAGATGAAACGCATTACAGGAAAACCGCTTTCGCTCGGACCGGGAGTGTTCGAATTAGACTGGATATCCAGCCGGTACGAGGGCGGGTGCCAGCAGACATGCCAGCCAACCTCACCGCTTCCAATCATAGCGTTCAGGCACAGGACACCGACTACAACTTTTCCGCTCTCGTCTTTGGGACCTTGCTAATTGTTTTTATAATTTGTGGAAACCTGCTTGTGTGCATTAGCATATACACAGAAAAAGCTTTGAAAACCACAACAAACTACTTTATCGTCAGTTTAGCTGTAGCAGATTTACTATTGGCAGTCTTGGTTTTACCGCTGTATGTGTACGCCGAGGTGAGTAAATGAAAGGTTGTGTTTTTACTATTATGTAGGCTATAGAATTGGTGTAATATAACTTTACCATGTTTTTTGGGGGTATGAAATTTCAGTTACACATTTTTTATTTTAATTTTGATATTATTGCAGAGTTGAGCATCGCACTGTACAATTAAGTCACATCATTCACGTGTACCCATACGTTGTGTACTGTTGGCAATATTTTGGGATTGCCACGTTATTCAACGTTCTTATGATTATTCTGCGTACATACTCAATTTAATAATGTACTTTTGTTGCATCGCCGTTTTTAAGATTAAGTACTGGTTTGGATAATAAGCCTTAGATGTTCAAGTTTCCTTTGAATTTAGAATATTGAATTTCGAGAAGACTTTGACAGGCACGAGGCAGGCTACGCTCTTCTGCAATAATATTATACCAACGACACATAGCCTTAATAAAGTATACGCCTCGTGCTGGAAGAAATTATATTTATATGCGTATCGTACTTGCCACGTCATGTATGAGTAAATTGCCGCCACAATTTAAGACGTTTGTTTTCTTTACGTAAAACAAAAGGCACTAAACCTTCTAGCCTCCGCAATTGTTGGATTTTCGAAAGGTATTATCGTCTGATTAATTTATTTTAAACGGCCCACGAACCTGTTTTTCGTTATTGTGCACATCCAGTAGAATTTCCACATATAAAATATGTTCCTTTTATGGAGGAACATTGAATCAAGTGGAATACCCCAGTTTTTGCCTAAATATTTCAATTAAGTAAATTTGCATTATAAAATTATCTTTGATTGTCCATCATTAGATAATTTACCTGTCCTTGTAAGGTAATGCACATATGTACGCAATCACACATACACAGAGCTGGGAGGAGTGCACCCCTAAAGCCATGTTTCCATACAAGCGGTGTGTGATGACACCTTGACGACACCTTCTTTGGCAGGATGGTGCCCTCAGTACAGCCTTCCCCAGAGCACACATTCTAAACCCAAGAGCACAATAGGGGTTTGTTCCGAACACCCTCAGTGGCCAAGCATAGCATCAGCCTCAGTTGAAGTACAATACTGACCAACTGTATATTCCAAAGACAGATAGCATCTATCCGTAACACCAATAATAGGGGCAGCACAAACATTTCCTGTGAGCAGAAACATGGGTCAGTGTGTCCAGAAAGAAGTAGGCCTAGTCTTTAATGAGAAATCTAGCATTGTTTGATCTGGTGTCAGCTTCAATGGGTTATTAAGTGGTGAACTTTTATTTTCCCACAAATCTAGAGCTTGTGCTTTATAGTGGTCTGTGTGGAGTCAGACCCTGCTAACGACAACATTCGGTGTTGAATGCAGCCAGATTCGCAGCAGAAGCGGGGACTTGGGGTAAAGATCTGGTTTACTAAATCAGACGTGTGCCTGAAGCTGTGCTCTCTATCCAGTTCCAGGATGGCGTGTGGACCTTAAACATGGTCATCTGTGACGGACTGATGACAATGGACGTAATGTTGTGCACGGCCTCCATATTCAACCTCTGTGCCATCAGCGTTGACAGGTTTCTGATTGCTTTTTCATCTTTGTTTTAATTCATACCTCTGATTAGCGCCTAATTTGTCTGCTTCTACTGAGATGGTGTCTCAGTTTCTCATTTCAGAATTAGTACATGAAACTACGTTGAAACTCTTTTGCTATTTCACTCACCCCTGATTCAAACAAACTGGAATTGGCTTTACGTGTATGGGACTAAATAACTTAATTTATAAATATTGTGGGTTTTTTTTCTTCTTCCATTCTTCAATGAATGTTGTGAACGAACTCAGCCCTCGTTCACTGTGTCTGACCACTCCTGGGCCGGGGGACATCTCCACGTGCAACAATGATATGCGCCTATTGTCCCATAAATCACCACTTCTTTACTTAACAATTCTTTTCAGGTTTATTGCGGTGTCCATCCCTCTCAACTACAACCGGAAGCACGTGGACCAGAGGCAAATCATCCTTCTGTCCGCAACTTGGATCTCGGCCCTGGCGGTGTCGTCGCCCATCCTCTTCGGGCTCAATAACGTTCCCAAGCGGGACCCGGCCAAGTGCAAGCTGGAGAACGACCACTACGTGGTGTACTCCTCCGTCTGCTCCTTCTTCATTCCCTGCCCCATCATGCTGCTGCTGTACTGTGGTATGTTCCGGGACCTGCGCAGGTGGGAGGTGACGCGTCGGGCCAAGCTGCGGAACAGCCTTATCCTGCCCCCCGTCGTGGGCCACGGCTCGGACAACGCCCTGCTGGAGCGGCTGGACCAGCCCTCGCAGCCAAATTTCCTCATCCCCGCAGAGTACAAGGACTGCCCTGTTCCGGCAGTGGCCTACCCAAACATGGCATATGGGTCTGCCCCAAAAAAGAAAAGGGCTAAGATTAACAGCAGGGAGAGGAAAGCCATGAAGGTGCTGCCTGTCGTCGTGGGTGAGTGGCGCTTCTTTGTGGAGGCGTGTTTTCTTATTGGTTATATTTGTAGCGACGGCCACATCCACAGACGTGGCAAAGGACTATAAAAGTCAATATTCAGTTATGATGGACATGATTTTATGCTGAGAAAATCTGGTTACACTGACCCATTCCTGAAAATCTGTGGGCAAGCATCACCCATATGTTATATGCATAACACTCTGTACCAGTGCCCTCCAAGATCAAACATTTTATAATCATCATAATAATAATAATTTTAGTAAGCTTATTGATAAAGAATGTAACAAATGTTTGAGTAAGAGTCAAAATGAAATTACTAAGATTGACAACATAATCTATAATTCTGAAAAGGAATCTCAAGTTTTGACGATACGATCTTACAATCCTCTAATTCCAGTCGTGTTATAGTTGATTAGATCTTCCGTAAAGCTGTAGAAAATTTGCCATTCATGCTTCGCCCCTTCAACACTCTCTCTTTTTAATGAGTGTGTATGAATGTTAATTAATCCAGGGGAAACTTTCCAGAGCGGCTAATATTTCAGTTCTACAAGGAGCAACTGCAACCCAGAGTGGAGTCATTTTTTAAATCTTCAGTATGGAGGGCTAGCTTCATTCAGTATGGAGGGCTAACTGTTATTAATTTATAACCATGTCTCAGTAAGCATTAAAAGAATCATCCTCAGTAAAGATTTGTTTATTAGAGATTTAACATTGGGTAGTCCCACTGTCACATTACCAGACTCTTCTTGGTTTTGAGAATTAATAATGATATGATAAAAATACCGGAAAACAACACGAATCCTGGGTTACTCCTGTGCCAATAACCAGATTACACTTCAGATTACACCAGAACGTCTGTAAAATTACAATTGGAATATCAGCAGCTAAATCTTTTAGGAGCACCGAGGGGGCTCAAAGCTAAAGGGCGGAGTCACGCATGCTTTACAAGTCACTTAATAGCATGAAAATGCTGCTCCGTTTATGATGTGCGGTGACGCTAGTAAAATAAAAATAAAAACAAGCCTTGCCCTTAATGTGTGAAAGCGTGTGCATGTCACGCGAAATGCACCACCCTTTTCACCAGTTATTGAGGGATCAAAGGTGGCTGAATCTATCATCGCCTCCTCTGCAGTAGGTGGGAAAGAGGCCAGATAAAATCGCCTTCAGTCAAGACGCCGGTAGAGGCTTGACCGGAGGTGCATAATGAGCCTTCAGGATTTCCGTCTGACGGAGACGAATGCCGTTTGTTCCCACATCTTTATTCCTCAATAGACTGGGTGGAACTTGATTTTCAAAATGTGAAACCTCAAAGGGTTGAATCGCTGATCGCCAAGATGTTATTATTAGTAACCTTGGCAGGTTGTTTTGAGGAGGTTGCTGGCCCAGGACAGGGGGGAGGGGCGGTGTATGACTGCTTAGCGGAGGTAGAAAACATAATTTCATAATACCTACCTGAAAGCAAACATTGTTTGACTTCAGGCTAGTTAAAAAAATAACAACAAATGTCGTTTAAAAGACATCTTATCTAGGGAGAGCCAACCAGTTTATATCCTTTCAGAAATTCCTCTTAGGCTCCAGAGTCCAGAAGCTCTAAAGAACATTTTTGTATTTTAAGTGGTTAAACTGTTTTCTCTTTGACCCCTCCTTAAGTCTATTTGAATTTAAAACTATGAACACCTAAACTTGGGAATCCATTTCCTTACCTTTTGGCAGCTTTGTCTCATGGTATTTAATTCAGGCCATCACACCATAAGTACAGTCTAATCAGCTCAGAGACCATGGCTGACCCCAATCTATCAGTTTCTTTTTGCCATGATAACAGAATTAGTTAATATCATTTAATAAAGTAGTTTTGCTAGACTTTCATCACTACACAGTGCAATAGGTAAAATACCTGCAGAGAATGTGGTTAAAATAAACAAAGGCACAAACAAAATTTGAGCATCGAATAGTTAAAAATACAAAATCAAAAATGTAATGAAGAGAGATTAAACATTAAAATTTGGTTTTAAAATGTTTCCTTCTTTAAAAACCACTTCTTGTGAGGTTGGGGTTAGAGATTTATAGACCTAGCATACAAAAGCCCCTCTCTCTCACACATTACACATGGCTTCCCTTTAGGGCGGCCTAGGTGCCTACAGTCAGCATGTTTCATGGAGCTGGGAGCTGACAGGAGTATGTGTGAAGATGCAGACTGAGACAGGAGGCAGGGCGACAGCTGCAATGTGACCAGGGAGATTATTAACTCTTCCAAAGGAGCCCCTGACGGGTGAGGTGGAGAGTAGCATGGGGCTACTTGCGTGGGGCTGAGCAACTCAAAACTTGGGCACCTGAGTTGTGAGCATATTAAGATTTTGCGACATTAAGTAGAGTGGGCTTGCCACAGGTTTGGTGCATGCTTTACAGAGCATGCATGTTGAATATGCAGATGATGCCTGTGTGCATTTCATTGTAGGCTTTTCCATACCAGTGTAAGCCCTATTATTTAAATAATACAAAAACCACTGGCTGGCAGCACTTTTGAAGCTGAGTGGAATTGTCATAGAGCAGTTCCTGATTCATTCCTTCAGCTGAGCAGGTTGTCCTTAACGTTGAATTGCTTTTTTTTAAATATATGAACAGTGCAGGTACTGAAGCCTTTCACATCCTGTATCAGAGAGCTATAGCCTTTTTGTCAGAAAATACACAAGTCTTCAGTTATACACTTCAGAAATACACAAGTCTTCTCCTCCTTCGGAGGAGAATTCTGCTAGAAGCATGTGATATCAGGCCCCCTCAGTTTTTATCATACATTTTTAGGGGGGTGAAATTCAAATACAGAGGGGCACTTTTTATTGCACGCCAGACTATCCAAGCTGGACGATATAGACATTGATCTCTGGGGCAGGGGGATTCTGGTAGGTGAGGAGCTCTTCCTCTGCTGGGCCATGCCCAGTGTGGGAGAGTAGTAATAGTTTCAGTTCCCTTTTGGATACTTTGATGACAGACAATGCTGAACGTTATACGCAACGCATTGCTAATAGTGCATTTCCGCATTCTGTTCTGCAGCTATGTCCAGCTACGACCACCTAAATAATCGTATTAGGCAGGAATATCTGTTCTCCTAAGAAGATACACGTTTCCTTAGACTGGGTGGTTGCTCATCTCGACCCGTCAACTGGGTATTTATAGAAAACCCATTAGCATCCCTAAATTATTCAGCAAGGCTGGGGCCATTGCCGGAGCAAGTAATATTTCTAATCTATATGTACGTTTGTGGCACGGTTAATCTATTTTCCTCCTCTTTCGAGTATTTGCTTTCCCAATTCAAAGATGCAAGCACGACTGCAGTTGACACAAGTCAGTTGTACTGAGGACTGCTTATTGAGCGGTCTATACTGGTATATATAGTTTCAAACTTAATATTCCTTTGGGTGAAATAACAGGAAATCGGCTTATCAGTGGGAATGTGTCCTTTTCATATTCCTATGTGTAAGTCAGCCAACGTGGAACTCTTGAGGGGAATTCTTTAGCTGCCAGGCTAGACTGTAGATTATGAAATTATGTATCATTGATGGAAAATCCACAGAGACTGTTTTTAAAAATCCAATTGTGACAATTCCAAATGTGGAAACACTTAGACTTCAAGATCCCTCAACTGGGTACCTGAAAATCTTCACACAGTGAGAAGATAAAATAGCTGTTGTATATTGCCTATATAGTTTTATTCCATATGAAATTGTGTACACAAAGTCTACTTATTGAGAAGTTTTTCCTCAGTGCAGCGGCTTGTGCTAGGTTTGAATGTGTCCTGTGGAAATGCTGACTCCCCTGTTCTTATTCCAGGTGTCTTCCTGTTCTGCTGGACCCCATTCTTCGTGGTGCACACCACACGGGTCCTGTGTGAGTCTTGCGTGATCTCTCCCAGCTTGATGAGCATTGTCACCTGGCTGGGCTATGTCAATAGTGCCCTAAACCCCATTATCTACTCTGTCTTCAATACGGAGTTCAGGAAGTTTTTCCAAAAGATTCTACGCAGCTGCTGCTAACATCTACATCAGAATCACTGCATGTAAAAAATATTTTCAAAAGCTAAAATTATAGCATTGATTTATATAGTATAATTATAAATGTATAAATATAGCAATATTGTTGCTATGGAATGTCTTATTTTGTTTTTTTGGAATTTAAGTCTTATACTTACTGTGACAGGAGTATGAATGTTTTACTGTTGACAATATATGCGAAAGCTTGAGGTATCACGTTACTCAAAGAAAAGCTATCATCAGCAGTGCTGACATTCTAAGCTAATAAAAGGTCATATCTTTGATATATTATTTGCCTGGAATCTATACCTTTTATTGTTTAATTTGACAAAATTGATTTGTTACAAAGCTTGTCACCTGAATAATCGGCGTACATGTGACGTACATTAAATTTACACAGCTGTCTGGAAGATTAATTCAAAAACAACAGCAGGCTTTGCATGCTGTCAAGCTGAGTTTGAGGTATACCAATTCGGTAGAACTTCATTCTCTTTCCGTCAGAACTGCCTAACCCTGTCATAAAGATGATATAAGACCTTCCACAGCATGTCAAGACCATTCGTAACAGTTTATGGCAAAAGACCTGTGCATCTTGCAGTTATCAATGTTAAGACAGAATATGACATTACTTTATAATTATTATATAATATTTATATTAAAACAAGTATTTACTAAAAACTATATTGTCAAATTTGTTATATACAGTAAATACATTCATCAAATGTCGATACTGTAGTCTGTTTTAAAGCACATACAATTTCTGAGCCAAAGAGAGATGTTTAATTGGTTTTGTCAAGATGTTGATAAATGGAATCATGTGGCTATGAGCACTTGTACCAGGTGACACTTGCAGCACTCCAACACTGTTGAGATGTCTTGGTCTAAATATAGCTTGCTTCAAAAAGCTACAGTGTTAGGATTTGCTATCCAATTAGTTTTAGTGAGTTGAGCCCAAGACGGTAAACACCAAGACAATACGAACCAATTTGTATTGTGCGACAGGATTGGAAACACTGCCAGAACAGCAACACGAATTTGACCTTCCCATCTTATTAACCTGGTTGCAATTAGCCCAGTTTTGCCCAGGGGCTGGTTGTGCTTTCAATGTGTTACGTCACTGGTCAGCGTCTTCTGTTATGGTCAATCTCCATGTTTATAGCCCAGCTTTCCCATCTATAAATGGGATTTTTCTGGAAACACTTAGCCACGCCGGATATTATTACACGTGGGATCAAGTACCGCTCTATGTCACAAGTCCAATACTGTGTTCTGGCTTTCATCGCTACCAGAACAGAAAACCATTACACTACAAAATCTGGCAATGGTAGGCAGCGCTGGGAGGTGAATAGTTCTTTTTAAAGGGGCTAGTGTTTATTTGAGTCATTTACAACATCTATTCAGGATAATCAAAGGGTACAAAGCATTGATCGACCGAGACCTGCTCAATAAGGCCAAGATATATTTTTGGCTGAATAAGATCTGCCTTATGTCGTCATGTAAGTCCAGGGCTGGCTGGAGTAAGCCTGTATTAGGATTCCTGGCTGCTTAGCTTTTGGTTTTTCAGAGTCATTTTTATTCCTGTGGTTTCATGTCGGAAACAGTGCAGTGATACATTGATTTTACCCCCCCCCTTCCCACTGGGGAAGTTTTCAGAGGAAAAAATTGTACTTTGGCCAAAAATAAAAAATAAAAATGTTTCGACCTTGCAGGAAAGAACAAATTGAAGGAAAAAAAGTAGGAGGCAATCTCTATAGGCACATAAATTACCCAAAGGCAGTTCTGACTGGCCGCCCCCCTGGGGCTCTAATAGGTGATAGCCTTAAATATCTTCACTGGCTCAAACTGAAACCTTCATCCCTGAGCAGAGAATGGCTATTTTATGATGGCTGCTCCATTCTGAACTCCATAATGAGACAGAGATGGACATACTCTAAAAAAACAAATGGGAATACTGAAAGATTTAAAGGGGAGTTTTGTATCAGTTCCTAGTGATAATAACTTTATTTAATACAGCGTTATGGACCAAGGCACTCAAAGCTAATTTGATTAAAAACAAATAAAAGCAAAAATGATAAACAAAAGATAGAAGCCTTAAGAAAATCAAGCTAAATAATACAGGGGGAAGGAAATTGTTTTTATAAATAAATACAGAATGTAAATTGAGTTCCTTCCCTTAGCAGCCTGCACACATTGTGGGATGCAAAGGGTTCTAAAGGAACATATATTTTTGGAAAGACAATTTTAACCTGAAAACCTAAGGGTCAACTCCTTTGGTGTTACTTATAGTTTCTTAAACCATTTCAAGAAAGAAAGAGGATAAAAGCCTTTCATTTCCCACATGGATCTTATTAACACATGTTGCTTGTGTGAGAAAATTCATTTTAGGGATGTACATAATCACACTATGAGCACAACATGGTGTCTAGGAAAAGACCCACTTTCAATCTCCAATTATATTTAAACTAAAGTGAAATGGCTATGTACACTACGCAGAACCGTTTAGCCAGTCTGATGCCTAAAACATGTAGAACTATTTAGCCAGTCTGATGCCTAAAACACGTCAAACCATTCAGCCAGTCTGATGCCTAAACCATGTCCATCCATTCAGGCAGTCTGATGCCTAAACCATGTCCATCCATTTAGCCAGTCTGATGCCTAAACCATGTCCATCCATTTAGCCAGTCTGATGACTAAAACACTTAGAACATAGAATAAAGAATATCAGCAACCGATCCTCAGCAGCAACAGCTGTGAGTGCAGGTTTTTCTCTAGCATCAGATTTACACCTTTGAACCTCTGGTGAGATCATTTCTGGTTCGTATAATAGGTTCGAAAACAATCATAATTAAATTATTTAGAGGAGAGGTGCACCAAAAACCAGTCAACGCCATGGCTCAGGAGGACCGGAGTTTCCGTCCACTGGTCTAAATCACATGAAGCGTAAACTGTCCATGGGAAAGTTATTATTCAAAGGTGAAAATGAGCCAGAGGTTCACTGGCAGTTTGTCCACAGACTAGCCTTCTAAAGTGGGAGCACGTCTGGGATTCAGACCCGATGAAGCACATAACAAATTTTAAATACTTACTGCCGGGACAGGTTCCAGGGCCCTTTTCTGAGGATGAGACTTTCACCCCCCCACCAGTCAGCTATCAGACACAGGCGCTTTGGCCAGCCATCTCCCTGTCCCCTCTGGCTGAAGCCCCCCGCTTGATGACCCAAATTAAACAACGCGGCCTTCAGACTGGGCTGATCTGATTAGGCTGTCTTTCATTTCCCCTTCTTTTTCTCCTGGGCCCTGCAGTGGTGGCTTAATTCCACGTCTGGTCTGGGAGCCTGCCTTTTGACAGACAAGACAGATAGAAAGTCATTTGCCCGGTAACCAAGTCATGCTGTCATAATGACAAGGCTTCACCTACTAGAGTATAGCCATCGCACACAGGATGCAAAGGTCAGCCTCACTTTTAGAAAATAGAAAAATACATGAAATTGGGTTACTTATTAAGACATGCCAAGGGTAGACTCTTCTCATAAAGCTGATGAAGATTTTTTTTCTTTTTCCTAAAGATAGTTAAGGTACATTTTGTTAAATTTGACTGGTATATGTCATCATAATCTCAATTTTTGTGGCTGATTGTTGGACTACTCCAAAGTGAGAGTACTGGAGGATGTTGATGAAGAGATTGAAAAGGTGAAGCTCAGTTCAAAGAGACACAATAGGCTCGTTGTCATTTAAAAGAGCTCTTTTTTTTAAACACAATTAGCGGCACACTACCAAATGCTTCAGCTGAGTGACCTGGGGGGCATAAACAGTGACTGAACAACGGGCAGAGTTCAGCCGGCGAGGTCACATGCGAGCTGGGTCCCACGGTGCCGTCCGCTGTCACTGTCACTGGGAGTGGATCTGCTGCTCTCATGAATGAACCACGGGCATTAAATAATAAAGACCGCATTAATATCTTCAGCGCACTTTGCAGTCCCGGCACCAGTCCCGGCTCTCCCCCACATCCTTGCATCCCTCCGTCCTGGAGTATCAGGTTTCCCAGCCACCCATGCACAAAATTCCCTTCCCCAGCAAGCCCCGCTTAACACTTAATTTCCACAATACAATAGTGCATTTCTGGTGCCTCATTAGGATAATAAAGAGGATTACGGTAGATGGGTCTGTAACAACAGCTCCAAAGCTCCTTTATGTCATTCTATATTAACTTCACTCCGACTTTGCCAGGAAACAGATTTCAGTCGAACGTCTGTCACGTGCGCTGTCAATGCTGCAGCCAGCTTACATTTGGTAGCCATTGAGTCAGCTGAAATATGATAAACAAAGATAGAGAGGTGAAGTATATATATATATATATATATATAGGGACAGGGACAAGTAAGCAATCGTCTGGTTGTAGAAGTTGTTTTTAGAAATGTATGGAATAGGCTGAACTAGCCAGTCAATGCACATTAGTAAAGAGTTGCAGTCCATGCACATCTCAGAATGATTTTGCAAGGTGATGCGCTGAAATCATTCACCCATGTAAAAACCACGGCTATTAATCTGACTGCTCTGTCTGCAGACAAAAAGTGTTCATGTTTCCTCTAAGTCTGACTTATGAGTTATTCATGGTATAATATTTACAGAGCATTTTGAATAAGGTCTCCGATCGAGTCTCCGCCGTATAGACTCCACCGATCATTGGTTTTAAATGTGTGTAGCTACAACCAAGGCCTCTCGCTTGCTTTGTTTTTACTTTTAGCATTTCCTCATGGACGGACTCAGAACCACCTAGAGAAAAGGGGAAATTGCACAGATTGGGCACTTAGATACGACACTGCATCAGCTACCAAGACCAGAGTCAATATTACTCATATACGTTTCCTTAATGCTGTTGTCTGAGGCTCCTTCTGTTCTTGGAGTGCTAGAGGATTTCTATCTGTCATCTAAGGATGTTTTACCAGCTGCTCCCATAATTAGCCTTTTCAAACTTGATAGGTCTGACCGTCTTAATCAATACTTGTTTTTTAAGGACCTGAAGATAAGAGCGTAGGTCTCATTTTTAAAGCAAACAAATTCCTTCAAAATAATTACATGATCAAGAAAAAAAATTCAAAGAAGATTTAAAAAAATATAAAAACTCCTGTCTGGAGTGGTTTTAATCATTTAAACAGCTGCATAAGAGTCCAAGTACAAAAAGTTTACAAAGAGAAAAAAAACAAAAGTTGACAGAAATGGTAATACATTTTCTGGGTAGGATTTCATTTGACTTCACTGAGAATATACAGTATTTTGCATTGAGAACAGAACAATAAAATCTCAGAACGCACCTTGTAACCGCCAGTTTCACTTGTACATATGTTAGCTACAACAGACCAGACTGAATCCGGATTTTACACACATCATTTTTCATCTGTACGTCTGTGATTGAGCTAGACTTTGTTTATCGGAAACGTTCCTCTTTTCAAAACACACACAAATAGTTCATGACCATACACACGTTAACGAATGTTATAATGGGCAAACTTGTAATGATCAGATGTCAAAGGGGCAGAAATGACTGAAGCCCTAAAGAAATGAATGGCTAAAGGACCGACTGTAAAGCAGGGCTCTTCAACATTTTTATCATAGAGAAATACAATGCTTGCCAAGCGTTTTGGTAGTAATAAAAATAATAATTATTGTTATATGAATAATAATAATAATAATAATAACAATAATAATAATTGTATTGCTGTTATATTAATTGTTGTTTTTATTATTTTTGGTATCGTTATTATTAACTGGGTATACAATACATATATAAAACTGTTTATACGTAAATAAAATAAATAAATACAGGAAAGCATGTTTATTTCGTTTATTCAGTATCTATAAACTTTTATTCATTTATTTTTTCTTTTATTTCTTTAAACATTTTGGCACAAAATATCTTGCATATCATGATACAAGTGGACCTGAGCAGCTCAACTGGAAGTATTATCTGAACAGGCCATGCAGACTGAGAACTAATAAGCTGCTCTTTTATTTTTAACAGTTCCCAAAGAAGAAGAATAAAGCAGCCAGTTTTTTAATTGCTTTAACATGCTTTAATTTTTAACGTCTTTGGCTTACTCAAAGATCTAAATAAAAGTCTAAATAAAAGAATAAACGAGTACTTTAAACGATTACTTTATTTTATTTATTGGCAGAAAAAATCATAACATACGTCCATAACATAACATAATACCACATACTTCGACCAACATTGATTCAGCAAAGAAAAAAACTTAGCCTTGCCCAATGTTTATTTTATTTTTTTAGTGATTTAAACAAAAAACTGAAAACATAATTCAGCTACATAGCTGTTAGTTTGTGCTTTTTGTGGTTTGTGTCGTACAAGAATTTGGGCATTGTAGTTTGTGCCGTTAAATGTTTCTACTTATGAGACTTCTAGATGCTAAGGATAATTTTTGGCAGTGACCTAAATTTGACCTCGATAACAACCCGCTCATAAATAGTCCTTTTTGTTGCAGGAAACTAAGTTACCTTGCACTCTGCAGCATATAGTGGATAAACACAGGTAACTGAATGCAAATATGTTTATGCTAATTAAATGATTATAATATCAATGATATACTTTTCTTCAGTAGATTTGATGTGTCATTTACCCCTCCCCCTGTCCAGTCCTCCCTGCTGCTGCTCCAACCGATACCATCGTTTGCACCTCCTGTCTGTAGCACCCCCACCATCCCCACTCACACTCACACCATCCAACACACAGTCCCCCTCCCTCAATCTGTCCCTCACAATAAACCTGGTGAGGAGTGAGCTACGGAAGATCAAGGTGAGGAGGGCTTCGGGTCCGGACGGCCTCAGCTCCAGGCTTCTTAAATCCTGTGCAGATCAGCTATGTGGGATAGTTGAATACATGTTCAACCTGAGCCTGAAGCTGGGGAGGGTGCCACAGCTCTGGAAGACATCCTGCGTGGTACCTGGCACCTGTGCCAAAGACCCCGCATCCCAAGGACCCCAACAGCTACAGGCCGGTGGCACTGACATCCCACCCCGAAAAGGCTGGTCCTGGTATATCTCCGCCCCCTGGTGAGCCCATTTATGGACCCATTTCAGTTTGCCTATCAACCTGGCATTGGGGTGGACGACGCTATCTTGTATTTCAGATCGCTCTCCCACCTGGAAAAGGCTGGTAGTACTGTGACAATCATGTTTTATGATTTCCCCAGTGCTTTTAATACCATCCAGCCAACGGTTCTGAGGAACAAGTTGGAGTGGACGGGGGTGGATCTCCATCTCACTAACCAACCTCAGTTTGTGAGGGCTGTGTGTCCGACATAGTTGTTTGCAGCACAGGGGCCCCACAGGGAACCGTTTTGGCCTCGTTCCTGTTCACCCTCTATACTGCAGACTTCACATATAACTCAATTAACTGTCACTTACAAAAGTTCTTTGACAACTCCGCAATCATTGGCCTCATCGCAGATGGGGAGGAAAAACTGAACCAGGACTTGGTGGACTGGTGCCAGCGGAACCACCTCCAGATCAATGCTGTAAAAACCAAGGAGCTGGTGGTGGATTTCCGCAGGAATAGACACACTCCTCTGCCGGTGAACATCCTGGGTAAGAACATAGACATGGTAACATCATAAGTACCTAGGTGTTCACCTGAACAATAAACTGGACTGACAACACAACAGCACTTTACAAAAAAGGCCAGAGCAGACTGTATCTGCTAAGGAGACTTAGGTCCTTTTGGGTCCAGGGGGTTCTTTTTTGACTCTGTGATGCATCAGCCATTTTCTATGGAGTGGTCTGCTGGGGCACAGGCATTGCGGTAGCAGATTAGGAGGAGACTTGACAGGCTGATCAGAAAGGCCAGCTCTGTTCTGGGAGGCCCCCTTGACACTGTGGAGGTGGTGTGAGACAGGAGGATAGTGGCTAAATTATCCTCCATGGTGGAGAACTCATCCCACCCTATGCAGGATGCTCCTTCAGTGATAGGCTGCTGAACCCGTGCTGTGTCACGGAGAGATACCGCAGATCTTTCCTTCCTGCTGCTGTCAGACTTTTTGATCAGCACCACTCCCAGTAGACTACATGGACAGAATACACACACACCGGGACTGATAAACAGTACAATTAATGCGATTGTGTCAATTCTGTAAATATAATTGTTTATTATTTTCTTTATTTTTGTTTATATTTAATTATTGTTTGTTTTATTTAGTGTATGTTTTTTTTGTACTTGCACTTGGTGCAATCTTTTGCATATTTTTCTGCTGTAACACTGTGAATTTCCCCGTTGTGGGATTAATATAGATTTTGAATTGAACTGAAACTGAATACAGCAAATTTAGTAAGTAAGTAAAGTTTTGTTAACAAAGTTTTACCATATTGTTCAGCCAAAGTTACTGGTAGATAAATAAATAGATCCATACTGTGCACTGGCACATAAACGTGCTAGACTATGCTATTAAAGCAGGCAGGCAGGTACCTCAATGGAGGAGTGTCTGGTCTGCTGAATCCCATCTAGGTGACAACAGTACAGGCTGATGGTGGTGGTGGTGGTGGGTCTGTGTCAGGTGTGTTCTCGTGGCACACATAGGGTGTGATGTTTGAATGCCATAGGAAATATTAACACCATTGCTGATGAGGTGGTTGGCTGTATGACAGCAGTGTATCCATTTACGAATGGGTTCTTCTAGCAGGATCATGCTCCATGCCACAAGGCTCGGATTATCCAGGAATAGCTCCGGGATCCTCTCCGTGAATTCCACTGTCACCAGGTCTCAAGCCAATCGAGCATCTGTGGGATGAGTGGAAAGCTATGGGACACAAGATAGTGGACATGGGCCAGCATCCCTGTAAGGTGTGACACCTTGTATAGTCCAGGCTGAGGAAAAAAGGGGAAGCTACTCAGCATTAGGTCAATGTACCTAATAAAGTGGCCACTCAGTGTATGTGAGTGGTGGTTTAGTTCATAGGAGGATAGCAGTGGCCTAAAAAGTATTTTTACATCTTTTAATTAAACTTAATAAGTCTCACTGTTTGGCAGGCCAACACGAGCTTGCTTGCAGGCCAGATAAAATAATGTTTGGTGAGTAGGTGAGTTTCCCTAAAATTAGTTGAGAACATGAAATTAAAGGCGACCAGTCTGAATTACCCTGCAGGAAGGCTAAAGATCAATATATGACCTTCATATTAGCGTAAACCATATGTTAATATTTATTAGGCATTACTGTGTCCATTCCACTAATGGAAACATTTTAGATAAGCAATCCTAAAGAAAATTTAGCCCCATTATATATAAAAAAGACTACTGATCATGAAGAAAAAAGAAAAAAGTTTATTGTAAGTTGTATGTTGTAAACTTGTTTCGATGGTATGATAGAAAATGCAATGAAGATACAAATCTCAGAGCTTTATCACACAGAATGCCATAGCTTCAGCTAGCTCTCTGCTCTCACAAGCTTTTCTGCTTCAGCGGTTTTGGTGTACTTATCATGCTGTTAGGGTTTGTGTGTTTGGGAAAATCAGAGGATGCTCTTGTCTTTGTTCAGGAGAAAGGCACACTTATCCGCTGTATAAATAATCCGTCCGGTGCACAGCGTTATTGCCTCAGGCGCACCTGGAGTAGACAATGGCCACCTCAGGCTGGTTTATCTTCACTAGGAAGTATTCCAGTTAAATGGTATGAAGGCTATAAACTCTGACAAGGAATACGCTGGGGGCAAATTATTGATTGGTTTAAAAGATACCAGGGCAGCAATGAAAACTTCAAGTGAGCTCTGACACGTAGCAAAGCGAGAGTTTATCTTCACATTGGATGGTCGTGCTGAGAGTGAATGGAGGGGGCTACCTAAGTGAAGGCCTGAACCTTTTCCTGTCCAGTTTATCTTCCTTTTTAGTCTGAAAAAGGCTTTTAAATAGTTTTTGACAGGCTACATACAACAAGTAACAAGTAAAATACTATTATTACGGTTATTATAACTAAATAAGTGTTACTTTTAATGTACACCAGGAAAAAAAAAGCAGGGACAGAAACGAATGATCAGTTGCAAGTGGCTCAAAGCTGTGCTGTCAGGCATGCGTGTTTTATCTTACGTCTGATCCTAAATATGTGCCCATCTACTGCGATGGGAGAGACAGAAAGACTCACAGAGTTACGTGTCACAGATCACGGGAAAATGTGACAGTGCACAGCAGGAAAATAAAACTGACAATTTCACCTGCACGAGGGAACTCTGAAGTGTCACTCATTAATCATTGAGGGCGGAGGGCTCGGCAGGTGAAGCCCTCTGACGGATTGGATGAGTGCTCCCAGGGGAGCCTATTAGCTGCCAACGCTGCCTCATTTAAAATGTGGCATCGTAAGGTGCCATGTGCCCCCGAGTCCCAAAAAGTTTGATTGGGCAAACTGATGTCACGCAGTTGTTTACAGAAGGAGGGGAATCATGGAAACCAAACCTGGTCGTGGTCTTTGGGTCTTTTGGCAGGACCATGTAGAGATACTGCTTGTTGGAGTCTTGTTATTCACTGCATCTGACACTTGAATAAGCAAGGCAGGTCCTGCAGCAAGCTTGTAAAGACTTGCAATGTTTGGAATGGAAAACTGCTTTCAACTTCTTTCAACCTGCCATTTCAACTGCAGGGCTCAAACCTCTTTGTGGGGTGAGAGCAGTAAAAGGAAAAAGTCTAATTACATGGAAAACAGTTGGTTCCATGGAGAAGATGTAGCTCCAATTGGCCTCAGTGGTAAGTGGTCTGCAGTACAAGATGAGCGTATATTTTTATCTGGTTCGGTGGCATCCTGTCAGACCCCTCAGTGAAGGTAAAGACCATTTTCTGCCCAACGGTGACACTTCCACCGCACCGACAAACCACTCCAAACAACACGCAACCACCCCGCAGAGTGAGCAGGAACAGCTTAAACCTACTGAACTGTGGCATCATTGCTCTGCCTTGTACTCGCTTAGGAACTGCAATCAGTAACCCACTCAATTGTTTTATCTCTGATGTGAAGCATGCACACTTGGTAGAATATGGCTAAAATTATCATATTATTTTAACATTTATTACATTATTTTATCAGAAACACAACTTGAAAATCTGTGGCGTCTGTTACATCTCTTGTCATGTACATACAACGTCTAGCAGCTGACAGATCAAATTAATGTAAACGTGCATGCAAACAAAATTAATGAATTGAGTTGATAATTTTTCCTTTATGAGTGACTTACACAAAAGTAGAAACCAGAGATGACATGCATGCTCTTTCAGTTTTCAGTTAAAACGCACATCAATAATGAACCAGCAACCTGAGAGCTTTAGCGTTTTCTGTCAATGCTGACTGATGTGAATTATGCAACTGGAATATTAAAGTTTGTGAAGACACAGTATGAGTGACAGACGTCTGGTTTAAGGGTGGAGGATTGACCACAAATTGCACTTCCCATTTGTACATTTGCAAAGATACTCCATTCTTGATACACTGAAATTATTAGAAGAGTACAACGGTATAGAAAGAGTAGATCCATTAACTATTATTTGATTTTCATTACTAAGTAGCATATGGATGAAAAGGCACTCATAACAACCAAACCAAACCTATCTAGGGGAATCTAAGGGAATTAGCACCCTCTCCTGGACATTTAATCCGATTTGCTGTTGGGTTCAACTCCACTGAGTAAATTTAAAGGCGTGGACATTACAGAAATCAAAATGTATCTACCATTTAATTCAGCTTTTTCTTTTTACTATGTTTATAAATTAGACCTTTTTACATGTAACATGACGGTTGCTACGACAACTGTGACAAAGTCCTGAACCATGGGATGTGAAAAACTGTGTGACAGTGTTAAATGGTGACTGGGATCTAAGGGCTATTTTCATCTATGGAAGTGTCTTTCCAGTCTCAAGTGTGAAAAAAAGAAATATTCTGATGAAGAAATTGTAATGATACTGTAATTAGATGGTCATTAAATGTTTTTTCTAATTGTTTTTCTAATGTTCAAAGTAATTAGAACAAAATATGTAATTAGGCAAAGACTTAACATTTCTTTCAAAAGGCTGTGAATCAAGCGGTTACATTATAAATAGCAATTAATCTTAATGAAGCGATAAATATAACAATACAATAAATGGCTGCCTTTTTTGTCATGATATAATATAAATAAAATCCATTTAAGTCTGAGCTGAGGATCGTGTTCGGTTAACTCAATTATGTGAGTAACGTTAACACAACCGTGACGCTGGGCTCTCAGCTACTGCTGTCAAAGTTCCATAGTAAATGATTCATTAAACAATAATGATGAAAGCGTTTTTCTCCACCCCATTTCATTCTCTGTGCCACCGTTAGCCTGCCTGGCTTCTTTGTCTTCAAGAAGAGCTCAACGGCAAAGTTTATCAACTGCCGCCAAAAACCCATCAGATAACCCACCACTGTGGAAAACAAGTTTCATTCATTTCTTCAAATTGAGAATCTCTTTTTGTACAAGTGTGTACTTTCAGGCTTTATATCCATATCACAGTATCACCACCTTTAGTAATAGTCAGAATCAATGAAAAATAAAAAGTGCTTGGTCCGTCTTTTGTGTTGACAAACGTTCACCTAAAATGACTGAGGCTGGATCATTCATATACAATTGTTTAGTTCTACAGATTCAGTTTCATCGTATGATGGGCTGTGTAAGATTATTTATCCCAGGTCGTACACAGAACAAGAAGTCAGTTCTGTAATAGTTTCCAGAATAATCACCAATTAAATATAAATTTGCATCACATGCAATTCACAATGGTCTGCAGTGTCAGAAAAAGGCATTTATATATATATATATATATATTTTTTAAACACAGGTGTAGTCATGAGTTAGCAATGTCACACCTCAGATGACCTACTACAGGTCATAAAACATATCCTTGTGTGGAATAAAATCCACCTTGGCATTGTCCTCGTGGCCTGCATATCACTGGGAGCCACAGGTCTTGTAAAGTATCTTGCACTCATGCAGACCCCATTTCAATTACCTCATCGTCACAAATTGAACCCAGGTGGTTTTTATGACCTTTTAAAGTCAAAATCCTATATGACTGGCTTGTGCCAGATGGAGCCATAATCCTGCACATTTTGGTCCTGGTTTGTTTTGGCTGAATAGAAACATTCAAGGTTTTTGAATACCGTAAAAAAATAACTTGATGTTCCAGTTCCAGAATATCCATTCTAGAAGGTAAAAGGCAGCTGACTGTTCAGTCATTTCATTCATGGCAATGAAGATCAACAACCCACTTTAAACTTTCCGCAATTGAGAAGTTAAACAAGATAACTCCTTGTCTACACAGAACAAGTATAATGTTTTGCCTCTCGGTTCTTTACGTCCGGGTCCTGGAGACCAGATAGTACAGCAGAAAGAAGACCAACACCAGTCCCACAGACACGTAACAGAGAATCCGGCGGTTGTCCCTGCCGGACCGGACCATAGTAGAGAACCTCTTCACACTTCCTGTCAATAGCCCGGTAGCACTCAGAAAGTTGGAGTCCTTCAGAAAAGAAAGAGAAATCATGCGACTTAATTCCTCTTAAACTAACCCATGAAGTCCAATTAAAGACACACTATTAACTCACAGATTACTCACTATTGTCAATTAGTTTAATCCTAAATCGGTTTGTTATTCCAAACCTGTTTAAAAGTGACACTTACCATGCCATCCAAATAAGAGTTCTGCTCATCTGCTTCCTTGTCAATATCATAGGCTAGCTATAAAGAGCAACAGGCGAAGGAGTACAGAATTAGAGCAGGATGTCAAAACGTATCTATTCGAAAAAAAGGAAATAACAGGCGAATGGAATGCACCACACTGAATGGTTATTTTAAATACACAAAAATCAATAAAATAATAATCACAAATAAATATTGATTTACATACAGATTTCAGTCTAGAAACTTTCGTAGCCAGATTCTCTGACAAATGCTTGTTTTCAGCGTCCAACATATCTTCCACCGTTCCATGGCCTATTAACAGGGGAATAGAATACTGAAATATGTATGTATTAAGATTTTCGAAGTTTTCTAACAGCTACAGGCAGTACAAGACATTTTCTTTGTCAGTTATGAATGTGGCATGTTTATATCGCGACTGGCTGTTTGAGTACATCATTTGAAACGTATTACATGGTAAAGGTTTGCACAAGTTGCGCAGTCCAGTCACCAGGAAATAGTTATATAGCTTCCAATAGCTAGTTCAAAAATCCCATCAAAAATCTAAAAGGGTGCAGGGATGGCAGATCCCATTCGCAACTTTTGTTTTATTGGTCATGATATAACACTATTATTCACAAATAGTAAATAAAATTTAAAATAAGAAAGCTATAAAAAGTCAAAAAACTACTACAAAGTAGAATACGCGTCGCAAAATACCTCTGTTCCAGTCAGCCATTTTTGTTTATTTCCTTGAACCCTACGAACGGGAAACGGCAAGCGCCCTCTTGTGGAAGTACATGGAATGTCGGTTACGTTAATTCATGCTTTTAAAATAGGTACGTGTGTATGTTTTTATTTATTTATTTAATAAATGCTCGACAAAGATAACAACCAGGCAAATCCAAAAGCATATACAAAATAATTGTTTACAAAGAGAATTATTATATGTATTTGTACAATCATAAAAGAAACAAACGACAATAAACGAAAGCTTGTTATCTAAAGGTTTAATAATCCTGATGTACTCGACGTTAATCCGTCACCCTGGGGAAAATCCAAAATGTCATTAACAGTACACATTTGTTTACAAATGCAGCGCCAGCGCCAGCACCAGCACCATTTATAGAGGATACATCGAGAGGTACGATACATTAGCCTGTATTTTAGTAAAATAAAAAGGAAATCCAAAAGTTACAAATATATTTCTTATTCCTGAGCGTTCTAACGTTTTAAAATAGGCAGGATTAGTAAAATTATCCTTTGCTATCACAGTAATTCAGCTGCAGTTTTGTTTTTTAATCCTGTGATTAAAATAACCTCTTATAATTGAGTATAAGAAAAAATGTTGTGAAAAGATAATTTATCTGTAATTGAATATCCTCCACCAGGGACTCGCTGATTCTAACACAGTAGAGAGATGAAGAATAATTGTGTTACGGAGGAGGAAATGCAGAAACAAAGGGCTATACCCCGCATTTGAAGGTCTGGAATTGGATTCAATAAATGTATCTGATAAGGTCAGCTATTCCAAAACCATTGCCTTTGGGTTGTTTTTGGAAAGCAGATTTCCGCATACCAGAACTGTTTCTCAACATGCCATGGCTGCACTTTGCTGCCTTGACATTACCAGGGCTCACCAGCCGTTATTGTTGAAGGGCAGTCTCCTCTATGCTTACAGTCACTGAAAGTGTTGTCCTAACACCACAAAGAAAATAAGATGAATGTCGGACCACACCGGACGTTTTAACCGGTGAAAATGCCTTTTTTTGACAGAAAAGGATAATTGATTGAGGTGAAGGGGTGGCCAAAATGTTTTCAGGTTTTCCAGCTGCCTCTCATTAGCATTGGAAAAAAACACTACGGCCCTTGAGGACTAAGATTGGCCACCCTATCTAGCAGGTTCGCCAAACAAAAGCTATTAAGATGCAGCTTGTTCATTCAATCACTGATAATGTTGAAAAACTATTTTTTCCCCCCAGTATACTTTCATAGAAATTATTTTCCCTGTGAATGTAAAATCATCTGTTATTGTTGCATTGTTTTCTGTGTGAAATTGGGTCTGGATATATAAATGTTTTGTTGGTTTCTATTTTTTCTACACAAGAGAGTCCGTGTTGAGTAATAACAGCAGCTATGGTGACTGCAGACATAGTCTCCTGAACTAAAGATGAACTGGAAATACACTTCAGAGTTGTCCACAACCATTAGCCAAAGCAATGTGTCATGTTTGTGAGGCAGACGTAAAAATGAGGAACTGATCTTAATTAAGACTAGATTTCAGCAGTAATTGTAGTTTAAAAAGTTGATTAAATTAGGCCCATATATATTCTGAAAAGGCACTGGTTTTGTCCTCCAGTAAGATTTCTCTATTTGAATTGAAAGAGTCAGTGGCCAGTTTATTTGATACACCACCCTGTTCATGAAAATGGATAGCTCAACTGGCTGTGGCTTGCTGTATAAAGCAGGCAGACAGGCATTGAGGCATTCAGTTACTGTCCAATTGAATGTTAAAATGAGCAAAAGACGTTACCGATGCAACTTTGAGTGTGGTATAATTGTCAGTGCCATGCGTGCTGGTTCCATTATCTCAGTAATGGCCGCTATCCAGGGATTTTCACACATGATGGTGTCTAGAGTTTAGAGAATGGTGTGACGATTGTGTTCCTGTTGCATCATTCCAATGGCAGAGTGAAGATTTAGTATAAGCAGCAAGACTCCATGGACCCATCCTGCCTGGTGTCAACAGTACAGACTGGTGGCGGTGGTGTAATGGTAGGATTTTAACACCACATTGTTGCTGACCAGGTGCATCCCTTTATGGCTGTAGTTTATCCTTCGTGAAATACTTATAGCAGGATAATGTTCCATGTCACAAAGCATGTATTGTCTCACAATGGCTCTAGGAACATAACAGAAAGTTCAGTTTACTTGAGTAGCCAGCAGTCCCCAGACCCTCAACCACTTTTATCTAAATGTAAGTAGAGTCAGATATACTGTTTTATAGTTTTTCCCAAAAAAGTGACCCTATGTGGCTTCATCAGACATAATTGCACCTCTGATCTGCTTGCATTAAATACATGAATATGCTTAAACTCTAATACAATTAATGACATAATCAGTATTCAATGAAATATGGGAATAGACACAAGAAACTCAAAACGTAAGAGAAGGATTCTAAAACATTTTTATTAGTTTGAAATCAAACTAAATAATATAACTTTATATAAGGAGAAAAGTAAAAAATAAATATATATATATATAAAATACACACACACCCACCCACACACACCCTGGGGGCCAAAAGTTTAGAATAATGTACAGATTTTGCTGTTTCCGAAGGAAATTGGTACTTTAATTCACCACAGTGGGGCATTCAACTGATCACAAAGTATAGTCAGGACAATACTGATGTAAAAAACAGCACCATCACTATTTGAAAAAAGTCATTTTTGATCAAATCTAACACAGGCCCCATTTCCAGCAGCCATCCCTCCAACACCTTATCCTTAATCATGCTAAATTGCTCGTTTAGTACTAGAAAATCACTTGCCATTATATCAAACACAGCTGAAAGCTATTTGGTTTGTTAAATGAAGCTTAACATTGTCTTTGTGTTTCGAGTGGCCACAGTATGCAATAGACTGGCATGTCTTAAGGTCAATATTAGGTCAAAAATGGCAAAAACGACACAGCTTTCTCTAGAAACTCGTCAGTAAATAATCGTTTTGAGGAATGAAAGCTATACAATGCTTGAAATTGCCAAAAAACTGAAGGTTTCATTCAAAGGTGTACACTACAGTCTTCAACGACAAAGAAAAACTGGCTCCAACAAGAACAGAAAAAGATGTGGAAGGCCCAGATGTACAACTACACAAGAGAATAAGCACAACAGAGTCTCTAGTTTGAGAAATAGACGCCTCACATGTCCTCAACTGACAGCTTCATTGTATTCTACCCGCTCAACACCAGTTTCACGTACAACAGGAAAGAGAATACCCAGGGGTGCAGGCCTTATGGGAAGAATTGCAAAGAAAAAGCCACTTTTGAAACCGAAAAACAAAAGTAAAAGGTTCGAGTGGGCAAAGAAATACAGACATTGGACAACAGATAATTGGAAAAGAGTGTTATGGACCGATGAATCGAAGTTTAAAGTTTTTGGCTCAAACAGGACAACGTATGTGAGACGAAGGGTGAATGAAAAGATGTTGGAGGAATGCTTAACACCATCAGTCAAGCATGGTGGAGGAAATGTAATGGTATGGGGGTGCTTTGGTGGGGGAAAAGTTGGAGATTTATACAGAGTGCAAAGAACCCTAAACAAGGAAGTATATCATTACATTCTCCAGCACCATGCTATCCCCTGTGGTCAGAAATTAATAGGGGCCAATTTCATAATGCAGCAGGATAATGATCCTAAGAATACTTCTTCATACTTATGCAAAAACTATTTGGGGACAAAGCAGTCCTCAGGAATACTTATGATGATAACATTTAAAAAAAATTGTAATAGTATTTTTCATGTTATTAATGTCCTGACTATACATTGTGATCAGCTGAATGCTACTTTGTACAATACAAAGAACCAATTTCTTGGCAAAAATCTTGTACAATATTCCAAACTTTTGGCCCACCATTAATACACACACACACACACACACATACATACATACATATATATATATATATATATATATATTTTTTTTTTTTTCTTTTTTTTTTTTCTTTTCTTACTTTTCTCCTCTAAGTTAGACATGGCTTAAATGAACTTTTCAAAAGTTCAAGTAGTAGCCTCCTTGCTCTTTCCTGCTGTAGACACAAGCTACGATGGATTATTTTTGGAAAACCATTACTACAAAATGGCACAGGATCTGTAGAAAAGCTGTAGAAAAGCTTTACAGTGCCACCCAATTTATCAATTTTAGCGATACTTGTATACATTCTTGGTGACTCCAAGCAATGCTTCTTTAAATAGAAAACATAATTTACTATTTTAACATAGTTCTGTAAAACACAGAACAGAAAATGTAAACTAGGCTAAATATCTTCATTCAATGTCATGGCATAAAACCAAAATGGAATTAATTTTGTACCTACAACATTAGGCTTAATTTAAAGAGGCATGCAAAACATTTTTTTCTCCAATTAACTAAAATCTAAACCAAAATGAAAGGTTATTAGAACGACTCAGAACAGCTGATGGCTTTAAAAGCTAGTTTACATTATGTGTGCAGTGAAAAAGCTTGATTCTAAAACAATACAGTGCATTGACAACCAAAGGAGAATAAAGGTTGGAATGAAAGAAAATAATTCCCCTACAAAGAAGTGGAAATTGAAGCAGGAAGTCTGTATCACAATGATGCAAAAGCACAAATTCACTTCCTTTGGTACTTCCTGGATGCTTCAGACTTCCAGCTCTTCAGCACTTTTATACTGAAACACACACATTTCAGCATAGAATGATAAGATGAATCTGTTTTTTTCTTTTTTCAGGAAATCCTATGTGCTTTGTAGTATATACTCAGGGTATTCAATATTAGGACTGCAGCCCAGACCGTCAAGAGAGACATTATAGATGAACTAGTTTTATTTCCGAGCATGTTAGCTATATATGAGTGGGTCAATTATCAGGTGGGCTCCACAGAGTGCGGTCATCAGCCGACGTTCTAAAGCGCGACGCAACTCTAGCTAGCTCCTCAGCTGCCTTTTGGTCAAGCTTGAAAACACTCTCAGAATTCTCCAAAATACGAGGGAAGAAAAAACACACAATCCCTCTGCTGCACTCATTACCATAAAATGCTGTTGCTGCAGTAAAGTGGACCAATAAAAACGGAGTACCTCTGGTATAGATGCTATCCACAAAAACACACATCTAATCAGTAAAATCAAATAGTGGATTCAGGAAGTAATTTATAACTCCCTTTTCCAATCATTAACCACTTCACCCCTCATTGTATAGAACTTGAAGCCCCTCCCATCTATGCAATCTCCTCATCACTGTCAGAGCAACTTTGCTGTGTCCCCTGCTGTGCCAGTCTCTGCAGATCCCCAGGCTCCAGTGATGTCATTTTTCCATCAGCTCCTAGTTTCATTGGCTGGATCACGTGGTCTCTGCAAATAGAGACAGACTAATTAGATTGCACCATTGTTTATTATTTTTTGTATGTTTTTCTAACCTAAACTGTTGTCAATACTGAATTCATGAATCCAATAAAGGATTCAGATTTCTGCCTTTGGTGTCGAGGGAATAGTCCCCCATTGAGAGCTGCAGCCCTTGTTGTAAATTAGGCTGTCACGGTTAAACTTGGGTCTGGCTCCTTCCCAGCTCGTAATTGCGATGGATCAGCCTTGGGATCCCCCTGTGACGCTGGAGCGCAGCCTTGTGAGGGACCCACAGCACTCTGTCATTCGAAGGGTCGCTGCGGCGGCCACACGTGCATTGCCCTAGTGCCTGGGCCCCAGACACACACACACACACAAACACGTGCACTCATGAAGCCTGCTCTAACAAGCCTCACTGGCGCCGCCCTGCAGGGACCTGTCACCGCTGGCCCGCGAGTCCTGCTGTTGTCATTTGTCATACGCTAATAGGCGCAACAGCAGCAAGAAAACATAAACGAGCCAGAGCCTTTATACGGTTTGCATCGGTGTTGGTCTTGGTAGACAGCAGCACACACACGTGAAATTAAAAGGTATGCTGTAAAATGGAATATACTGATGAATTTGCAGATGAGTTATCTCTCCCTTACCTGGAGAGCTTGTCAAACATGTTGACCAGCTTCATGGCCTCAAGCTCCTTCTGCTCCTCCGTCATACCCTCCATGGGGTTCGGCTGTTCGTCCTCCACACGTCCCGTCACCGGGTTAATACTAACAAAGGCCAACAAAACTAGCATGAGGGGAGACCGTCTCTGGTCCCCCCCTCCTCTCATCTGATGTGCAGTTAGCTACGTTCCTGCTCTTTTTTTCTACAGTCCCTAGACTGCATAGAACGCAGCATTTACATTTACATAACATTACGGAAATGTTAGCTGGGCCACTTACTGGGACTTAGCCTCCCTGTACTCCTCTGTGTCGCTGTCCTCGTCTTCAGAGTAGTGGCCAGCGTCCCTCACGCCCCGCATCAGCCCCCGTGCCGCCAGCAGCCCAGCGGCGTTGCCATAGCCAGTGTACTTGATGAAGCGGGAAACTAGGGAGGGCAAGGAAGGGCCATGGAGAGAACGGAGACTACAGATGCTGCACCTTTGCCTGCAAAGTCCTCAGTGTATTTTACAACGTCTGCCCTACCAAAATACAGTGCATCCAAAACAATGCTTCACGGGAGGCTCATGTCGCATGATTACAGCAATCACTAATTCGTCAAGTCTATTCATATGGCTTGCCCTCTTTCTGCTCTTAATTACAGGTCAGTTTTGCTTTTTACTCTTTCCGGCACCGGATTAAGATGCTCACCGCTCTCCTTGCAGAGCACGAAGAGAAACTCAGCTGCGCAGTGCTTGACGTCGGTGTCGATGTGGGTCATCAGACGCACCAGCTTGTTTCGCAGAGCGTTCCCCACCTCGGGCCGATTCTTCACATCACGCAGGGGGGGCAGGACCTGCACACACACACACACACACACAAGCACGCACGCACGCAAACAAACACGCACACAGAGGTGCACGTTAGAAAATGCCACACATAAAATTCAACAAGAGAAGTCAGGGCTGTAGGCCTCACCTTCGTCCTCAGGAATTTCCTGGTCTCTCTGTGGATGCGGGCACTCTCTGTCAGGAGGTTCAGGGGAGGCAAGAGGGTCTCCTTCAGCTTGTTCCCCTTCAGGACAGGAGAAAAAAGCGCCACGGTTCAGAAATAACTTGCTATTTCATGATGTATACCTAGAGGCAACTTGATAATCCCGAACAATGAGAATTGCAAAGCTGACTGGCAGTTTTTTTATAGTTAGAATTTAATTTACTCGAATCAGCAAAGTATTTCCCTTTTCCCTGCCAAGGAGCAGGCAGGACCTATTTTACATAGAGATGTCCATGCCACAGCAAACTCAACCACATCACAATGTATACCCTTTCCACACTGAATCAAACCATGCCACGCTGTAAGTAATCCCCTGCAGCACACATTCAAAACCATTCAAGTTATGGCTTATGACAGTTAGTTTGTGTTTTTTGTGGCTTACTGAGCAGTGACAGTGAATCTGAGACATAAGCCTGCGTGTCTGGGCCATTAGCCTGCGTGTTTGGGGCGTTAGACAGCACGTCTGGGGTGTTTTCCTGCATGTCAGAGGTATTTACCTGCGCGCCTGGGATGTTAGCCTGCGCGCCTAGGATGTTAGCCTGCGCGCCTGGGATGTTAGCCTGCGAGCCTGGGATGTTAGCCTGCGAGCCTGGGATGTTAGCCTGCGAGCCTGGGATGTTAGCCTGCGAGCCTAGGATGTTAGCTTGCGCGCCTGGGCCCATCAGAAGCGCTGGTCTGCGCATCAGGGGTATTAGCCAGTGCGTCAAGGGTGTAGGTCCGCTGTGCTCACCCTGTCTAGTCTCCGCTCTGTGAACTCCAGCAGCATGTTGACGGCGTCCATGTTGACGCCCATGTGTTCGATGGAACCCTGCTGTACTTTGGGAACAAGCAACACGTCCAGGCACAGCAAAGGCAAGTTCCCCAGCAGGTTTACTGTGTGGCTGTAAACACATGAAAAGACAAGTTTAAACATTTATAAATAAATAAATTTATTGCAGAACTGCTTTCAGGTGGCGGCTGTTTTAACAAAGATCCAGGAAGCAGTTTTTAGGAAGTGAGGTAAAAGGTGAAACTGAAATGAGCCACCAGCACGGAAACGTTTAACACATTCCTCCGGTTGATCCTAGTAGCACAGTCTGTCAACCAATCCTTGGGAGTGTCCTTTCACCTGTGGAACTCCTCTGTGCGGTCTTCCCCATCAGCCATGCTCATCAGACAGTGCCGCAGTATGGCTCCCAGGTGTCTGTAAATGGTGGCCTCTTCCTGATGGGCCACCAGTGAGCAGGAGCCCAGCCAGAGAGACAGAGGACCAACACGTTAAATAACAACACGTTACGGGCATACGGCAGCGGGCACAGGTTGTGGAGAAAGGATTATCCCTACCTCATCCACCTTGCGGCGGTTGGTGTCGAAGGTGATGTTGAAGAGTATCTTGAGGATCTCCATGGCACGCTCCGTCTCCTCCCGGCCGAGAGGCGGAGGCTGAACGGCATCCTGGGCGTCGGCGCGGGCCACCTCGAATGTGCCTGGCCAGCGCAGGCCCAGGGTGGCGTCCAGAACGTTGGCCAGGAGGCTGACTCCCCGCAGCTCGCGGGCCAGCTGGGCGCGGGCGTCCACCCGCAGGGCCGTGAAGAGGAAGGCCAGGCGCAGGTCGAAGAAGCACACCTCGTGGCTCCACTGCCGCTCGTGGCCCAGCTTCAGCCGATCCGCCAGGCCCGCCATCAGCCCCAGCTGGGTCCCGGCCTCCTGCGCCGCCTCGCTGTTGAACACAATGTTGCACAGGCACTTGAGGGCCTCCACCGTCACATCCAGGTCGGGGCTCTCGGGGGCGGACCCCTCGCCTTGGGCCAGCCCTGCGTGCCGGCTCAGCATCTGGATGGCGTCCCGTGTGGCAAAGGGGCCCAGGCTGCTCTTGTCCCGCGACAGGATGCGGATGGTCTCCAGGCAGGCCAGTTGGCAGGAGGGTTGCAGATCCCTCTCCAGGAAGCACAGCAGCAGCACCCCCAGCCGCTGAGGGGTTATGCACAAAGAGGGGCATGGTCACCCTGAGCCAACACTCGAGTCTGGGCAGGGCTCTGAGGGGAGGGTTAGCTGTAGAGGAGGCTTCTTGTTTTCAAGATGTTTGGTGTCACTCAGAGTTATTTTAGGAACCAAAACGTTTGACTGATGTTGTCCCACTAGAACAGCATTGCGTACAAGTCTAAAGTGGTGTAAATATTGTAGTTATTTGTTACGTTCAGGGACTCTGATTCACATGGGCAGCTTACCTAAACAGAATGTTTTAATATGGGAAATATTCATGGCTGGATCACAATCTCTCATGCCCTCAGGAAAAATCATTATTCGTTTATTCAACTTGTCGGACATGGGTCACTTGGAGTGCATGTCCTTGTGGACTGGCAGGATTAACCAGCTCAATTAAACATGTTGCTGCGTGCGCTTAAGTTCAAAGCAATCTGTCCATAACTCTGGCTCTCTTGAAGTTAAAGCTCCCGCACTAGAAAAACAGCGCATCACTCCAAGTCCAATTTGTACGGGATAGGCAGTCACAGCTGTGAATGCAAACCGATTTTCAGACACGAGTCAGAAAACACACCATGCACCACATGCAGCGCCTAGCTGCCACAGGCAGCTGATCAGCACCAGCACCACGGACAGGGCCACCCTCCATGTCTACCTTACTGTTGGTCCACACACCTGACTGGGATGATGGCACCCCTCAGCTGCCCCATAAACCCCACAAAACTGCCTCATTTTAAATCCTCTAACTGACACATGCTGATGACATACAAGCAAAAGTGGGTTCTTGGGGTCCCCAGTGAACAAAAGCCCAACACATACACACATCTGTCGGCCTGATTTACCAAATGCATCAGTTTATTTCTCTGTGTAGTGTCCTAAACCACAGACTGCACAAATCTATATGAGCCTGTCTACAGAATAAACCAGGTCTGTTTTTGCTGTAGGGAGGAACTGAGGGGCAATGTATTGCCCAAATGGGGACCCACGTAGGGCGAATGTTGTCAGCCCGCCTCAATGAACAGCATTGGAACGGAAAGGCATTGCAGGACAAACAATGCTTCCCAGGTTTGAAAGGAAATCTGAATGGCCCAGTGCTGTGTTGGTGGTGGTGTGTGGGTTTTTGTTTCACTAATTATGTTATAGCAACATCACAAAAACATTGCAACACTGACATCATGAAAACTGTCCTCCGGGAATACAAATATAGCAAAGAACCCAGGGCTTATTTTATTATGCTGAATAAGAAATCCGTGAATCCAAGAAATCTTGATTTAGGCTATTGTATATCAGTTACTTACAGACTCTGAATTTGTACATTTAATTTTTAATGTAATGTACTTAAAAAATAAGCCTTGGGTTCACCAAATTTACTAATCAATATTTCATCTGCACTTATACCTCTTTCAACTCTCCATCCTAATACACGACCATGCAAAGAAAAGAAAATTAAACATTAGTTCATGACGAAAGTATTAGACACATTGTAAAACACAAATAATTACACACTGATGTTAAGTATAATCTATGAGTAATTGTCCCAAGTGAACGACCGGTACTTTAGAAACAACCGCTACCCATATAGTTAAAAGTATTATCTGTTTTGAGCTTGCCGAAACTAAGCACCGGTTTCTATGGAAACCAGGCTAAGGCCAAGTATTTAAATGAAAAAGGCCAAATTTGTGCAGAGATGCTGTCTCCACTTTTCCATGACACTGACACAAGAGTATACAGCTGTCAGCTAAGTATATACAGCTGACAGGTTAACGTAAATGTCCAAATATCCACATTTCTCAATGAAGGCCATACCTCTCTCTCCTTCAGCTCCTTTACATTGAATGTGAAACACTGGCTTTTCTAAAAACAGAAACAAAGAAATGACAAGGCATCAGCATATCACTGTCTTAGAGCTCTCATGCGTTTTTGTCTCTGTGAATGCATTCCGAACAGGGATGAAAAATATCAGTCCCTGTGGAGACTCCAGCACCAAGACTGGGCAACACCGAGTATGCCCAGAGATTGATTAGGGAATTTAGCCAACGTGACCAACATGGTGCAAAAGTACTCAGCAATAAGAAGGCCCATTTGGATATATTGAATTTGGCAGGGCTTGGACAGTAACCCTAATTGCAGTCCTCTACTGCTCACATGTAGGCCCCAGTTTGTAAAATCAGGAAAAAGGGATAAAAATTTAAATGCATGTGGGTCAAGACACTGAAGTGCTACCACTCCGTTTTTATGTGAAAGGAAATGTGTAATGGCTGGTTGTTTTCCCCCTGCGTTTAACCAACGGTTGAACAAATACACACTAGTGAAAATAATGATCTCACACCCAGTAGAAGACTATTTTCAGTCCTGTCGAATCGACTCATTAGAAGACGTTCATGATATGAATGTTGGAGCCACTTTATTGCAGATTAATCAATCAAAATCATGCTGAAGAAACATTTTTGTACCAAACTATTGCAAAATTTGCGGCTGACAAACGGTCAGATCTTCATATCCATATGCTCATTATATCGCTCATTCAGCGACTGGTTGCATTTGGCTTGCTTAAATTATAAAATTTCCCGAAAACTTCTAAGTGTCAAAACCAAAGAATAGTAGCATCGGAGCATTTATTCGGATACAAAGTATACGGTTGCTTTACGTAACGGTATTCTTTACTCAAAAATGACATCGAACCCCATTTCAATGCTAAAAGAGCGAAATAAAGATACTTTATTGATATTCGTATTAATCCGCCAATTAACATGATAATATAGACTTGTCATTTTGGAATGCGCTCTACGGATGACAGTTAAAAGCTATTACGGCTAAGCGACAGTACATAATGCATAATCCAAATATATCTGTATAATAAAATCAATTTGATCTATATCACACAAGATATTTGATGTAATTTTGGGTCAACATACACCATAAAATATTTCACATACGTTTATTTATTTCACTTTATAATCATAATATACGTTAACAAAACGCACAATTAAACAAAACTAAACCAGCCAAATGTCAAGAAAAATAAACAAAAAAATCAATTAATTGCAATAATAATTTACCTCTTTGTTGAACGATTGCAGTGCCATTAACGCGGCGTCCTGGTCGCCCGTTTCCATCTTTTCTATTATGGCATTTAAATCCATTTTCATTGCGGTTCAAGCGCCCCGCTAAGTAACACCGACAATTGTGTACGAGTCTTTCTATTATGATATGACTCACGCTGTTACCTTCGCTCTTCAGCTCTGATCCCAGGAACTCCAAAGCTTTGGGATGAAACGATTAGTGGTGGATCGCAATCTTGGAGCAGAGGGTTCTGGGATCTGAAGTTTTTAAATAGATAACGTCTGTGTATTTTCATAAATATGAATTTGCTATTAAACAACAGTATAATCGATTAAGAGGAGCGTAATGTGTGTATTTAAAGCTTTTACATCGTCAGAATTGAATTTTCAATAAATCAACAAAGAACTAAAACTATAATTAAGGCCACTGATTGCGTTGCTGCTTCATTTTCTTAACTTTAAAAAAACTCACATTATCACTTCTAACGTTCATGTTTCTAACTAGCTCCATTTGCTAACCCGTGATTTATGTTTTGTACTATTCCCTGGTATTTATTATTATACAAGTAGTGGATGCTGTATGACATTCAGAGAAACACTCCCCCAGGGAAAGAAAATAAGGTGGCTTTCATGTCGAGCAAACATTTGAGAGATCTTGACCGAAGTCTGAACGACATGAATGCACCCCAAGTGTTTGAGGCAGCCTTGGGTACAATCCTACACCAGAGTTCACACGCCTAGGTGTGGTTTGGTTTTCAGGTGCAAGGTCTTACAGGCTGTCAGGACGCACCCCCCATTTTAGTTTTTATGGCTGGAAATTAGCCATAACCGTTTGAGGTTATGCTTCAGAACAGTGGTTTTGTTCATTATGGCTAGATTGAAAGGGTCGTTTTCTGACAAAATGGTTTTAGTTTTGTGTAAAATGTTTTTGAGTTTTTTATTTGTTCATATATATTTTTTAATATTTTTAATATTCTGCTTAAATTGTGAAATAAAGTCCTTAAACCATAAATCCAGCTAGAGTGTGAATAGTATTATGCCCTCAGCCATTTAACTTAAATTCAATTATCGGGCTAACTCAAGCCAGCTAAAATAGTTAATCCCAGATTTGTTAAATTTCTGAAATAACCCCAGGACTCCTGTTGTGCATTACACTTCCAATCTGTTTCTAGTTCATTATTTTTTTTTGCCTTTTAGTTTCATTTACAACCACAATAAATATGTGAAAGACTATTCTTTGATGTCAATAGCTTAAGTTTTTTTTATTCAAGAAAAAGTATACTTTTGTTCATTGCAAACGTGGACTTTCAATTAACCCATCAATAACTTCAGCTGCATGTGTGCTATATTGCATGTGGACAGAAGTAGTGACAGTCTTCAATGTGCAAAAATCAATAATGAATCAATTAAAATTTAGTGTTGATTGTGCTTCATTCTAGAACTGGGCCAGGTAACCCTGGTGCTCGAGAGTGAGCGCAGGTTCAGTCCACCACGCTCTTATTTAATTGAACTTGGATTACAAACGACAAGTAGCTCAAAACCTAGCAGCCACTACGGCAGTCAAGGACTATGGTTGCCTATCCGTTCTAAGAACTTTTAAAAAACCAAAATTGGGGGGGAAATTAAAAAACTCAATATTTGCCACTCACCATTGAAAATAGAAACTTCTACAGCCCGGGCCTCATGGAAAAATACATGTAAATTTGTGGGCGAAAAATTTAATTAACACAGTGCTATGTTTTATATAAAAAAAATAATTAAAAAAAAAAATAAAAACACCTCAGCCTTCTTTGTTATCGATTGTTTTCCTAAGTTATAACAGTGTACTCAAGAGAGGTTTTTTTAAGCCGCTTTAAGGAATTGTCATACTTGTCCATAGACTCATTGAACATAAGGAAATTAAAGTACAGACATGGTCCCAACCAAAAAGAAACAACTCTGAAGATATGGGACCTCAAAAGAGTTCCATTCCAATGAAGGGGACCTGTATAATTACCTACCAGAGCCAGTCTTTGGAGGAAAAAGAAAGAAAGGAAAAAAATAATAATGAGCCCAAGAGAAAATAGACAACAGTCAATAACTGATGCACAATAGGGGTATCTGGAACATAATACAAGCCTATAATTTACATGGATTCCAATATACATATATACAGTGGCCATAGTTTGTTGGAACATACCCTTGATAAAGAGTCATGATTAAAATTACAGGCATGCTATCTTTTCTCTCTGAACAAATGAAGATAAAAACGTTCATAGCACTCACATACCATTCACACATGTTATTAGAGTAAAACCAGCAAATAGAACGGTAAACATTCTTCCTCCCCTAGGTTCACAGATCATAAAGTTCACCTATTTTTGTGATGCAGCCCGGACTTCTATAAGGACAGACCTCATGGGTCCAACCCCTGTGACCTTAACTTTAAGAGTTAATGATGACG
>JAOVYW010000007.1:8397089-8418423 GCA_025775045.1 Hiodon tergisus | reverse complement strand
CCCGCCCCCCCCACTGATCCGCACTGTAATATGTAGTACTAAGAAAAAAACAGAACAAAACATGAGACGTACACAGTCTGGGGAAAAAAAGCTTGGGAAGTTAACTTGCGCAAGAGAGTAAGAAACACTCTTGACAGTCAGGAAACCTATGGTCCAACTATCATCCAGTGCCTACTACCAGGTTAGTGCAGCCATTAAACGGACAATTCTTCAAAAGGGCTCAACCAAGAGCTGTCAAAAATGAGCACTGTTGCGTTTAATTGAAACATGGCATCCCTACTGCGAAACACAAACCCGTTGTGTTCTGAGGTCATTTTTGGTTCAGTTACTGATGGTGGTTTTAAGCATGTGCCAGAAGGTTTAGGCCTACCTTCTTCCCTCTACAAGTTCAGGCTTTAAAAGAAAGTTGTAATTACAGCATGAAAATGACCAAAACCCTTCATCCAAAACTAAACTCTACCCAGAAAAAGGGTCCAAAAACCAACCTGAGAATACATCAAGACAGCATACTGGAAGTATCTAAATTTCCTAAACCTGGTTGCATCAAATAAAAAAAAGTGTTTTGGGAAAATCTGTAAAATATGTTGGAATAATTAAAATTTCTCCCATTTCTGTAGAAAAGATAGAGAAATACAGGGGTAAAATCATTTTAATTTATCAAGGGTATGGACAAACTAGAGTCACTGCATATATACACACATTTTTGGGGAAGATAAAAACAGATATCAATAAGAAGAGAATCGGTCAACTTGAATCTATCACAAAAGTTTCAGCAAGACTTGACGCTCAACTGCAGTATGTAACTGGTGACCATTATCTAGTGTGCTTCAGCCTGGGGTCTGCCGTTTATCTTAGTCAAGAACAAGCGCATGGCTCTTTTAGTAACACAACATTGCTAATGACTATTCTATGATAATGTTAAAAACTACAGCAAAAACGCCTGCTTGTGTTTAAAAGGTACAAAACATTGAATACCTGTAGCAATGTCTTGCTGAATACAATTCTCCCCCCCCAAAAAACATTTTAAAATAATTTAAAAAATTGCCCAAGAGAGCAAATTAAATCCTTGACTTCAGCAAGAAGAAACCTAATCAAACAGTTTAGTCGAAATGCACGCTCCAATTGGTGTATTTCCTTTACTTTCAGTTTCTGTATCCATTTCATTTTATAAAATACTTTATTCATACAATCATTTGACCTAAAGCAACATAACGATTAACCTTTAGCGGAAAGATCATTTCATAAGAACAATGGTATATAAACAAATGGAAAAATTCTCTGCATCCATTAGAATACTTTTTTCTAATACAAATCCAGCTTCCTGTACAACTGTAAAATCTAGTATGAATATTGCTGGTCCTCAACTGGTGAAGATTGTGCAACGGCAACCCTGGCTCTGAGCTTGCACTGCCCCCTACTGGATTCCCCTGGCAGGAAATCTGTGCACCACAGAGGCAGGCAGACCAGGGCAGTCACACTGGTCCATTAACCACAGCCTCAGGCGAGGCCACCTGCTGGTCTGTTCTGGAAAGACAGGAGGAGAGAACAACTTGACACACATACACCCAAGTCTGGAGTACAGCACGTACACTAAAGCCTCAAAGGGCGTGTTCGATTAACAAAAATAAATTCTTTAGGGTTAGGGTTATATGTAGAGAATATGTACACGTAATCAATGTCCAGTTTTTTCATTTGCAAGGTACTACCCAATGATATTTGCCACTGTTCTGAGCCAAATGACATTGAAGTAAAACTGTCCCAAAACTCCGCAGCTAATTTCTACTGATTTATAGCAGAGGCTCTGAGCAGCATCTTTCAGATGCATTAACCAGGATAAAAGATTAGATTTGTCAGCAGCACTTCGGAACCAGCCTGTCAATTTGTACAAAACATTAGACATTAAATGGCACCATCAGGACCGGAGATTTACTTGGTTTCTTCCATTGCCGCCTTTCCTTCAAGGGCACCATTAGGAGCTTCACTTGGACAGGTGGTTCGGTCTTCGACACACTCAACGCTGTTGAGGAAAAGATCGCATGATCCACTTCAGATACAATCTTTTTGGCTGGATAAGTTCTCCAAGGGCACAACCCATCGCATACTAGCTGGCACAGTGCTAAGGGGCACGTAGTATGTTGAGTAGGAGCCCCTAAATTGGGGCCCTCACCTCTGTTCCTGACTGTTGCCGATAGGCTGGCGTGGACCAGGGGTGCCTTCCTCTGGCTGGCCGCTCTCCATCACAGCTCTTTTTGTCACTGCAACTCCAGTCATGGGCGGTTTATGCTCCTCGCTGCCAGGAAGGAGGTTCCCGTTAGACTAACCTAGCGCGGTTCCGTAGCTAGCAAACCGCTTCGATGCAGAACAAGGGCATGTGGCATATATAAAAATATTCTCCTTTTAAGTACATAACATCAGTTGAACCTATACATATATGTGACTTATTCTTGGCACAGCCTAAATCAGTGAATTATATTATTTATATATATATATATATATATATACACACACACACACACACAGAATACATTCCAATCCACACCTGTTCCCGTACTGGCCATTAGACAGTATCCATCAGTATGAACGAGAGAGCACAGCTGACAGAACTAGGCCCTTGCGCAATTGCAGATTCCAAATTGGAGGGAATACACAAAAAGTGGAGATTCAATGGGGACTGTTGAAACATCACACATTTTCACTATTATATAACGAGTCATTAGCCGTCGATCAATGGAGACGAGTGATTTCTTAGTCAACCAAAACTACAAAATCCCAAAATTACTAAAAGATGTTACTTCACTGTTCATGCCTTATGAGGAAGTGGAAGGGGGACCCATCAAAACGAGCTACTTCAGAAAGGCAACTCGCATGATTTTACATTTGTGCCTCGGAGAGAAACACACAAGGGAAGAGGACGTGGCATCTCTAGAAGAACCCCCAGACAGATGACGTGAAAACACCAGCCCCGTCTTGGTCGTGCATGCCCTGTGGGGTTTCAACACTGCGCAGCCACAAATGCACCCAGGGCTGAGGAAGCTATTGCTGGAAGTGCAGAAATTTGAAGTGTGGAAGGGTTTCACAAGTATGCTTCCCTCTCTATAACTCTGAAGACTGAGGCTTCTAACCCGTGAGATTCTACAGGATGCCGCCCTTACAGAATCAGTGAAGAACCACTTTTACAAACCCGGGAATGGTCATAAAATGCATCATGCAACTGATAGAAAATGTATAATTGTTATGAAGACATTGAGCTACACAACTGTTCTTTAAGATGATTGGCAACCGCTCTCAAAGGCGACATGGAGCCACTGAGTGGCGGATTCCAACAGCCTTAAACGCGGGTTGACACTGTAAATAACAGGAATGAAAATTTTAAACGAAATGGCAAGAAAGTTTTTAAAAAGCAGGTTTTAAGTTGCCTGTAGTGGGAGGTGATGGGCTGTCAGAAGAGTACTGTCCCCACCTCTCAGTTTTGGCATTTACGGTAAGGCTGAGGGTCTTCATGGAGCCGTTGCCGGCGGTTTCGGTCCCCAGATCCTCCGGCCCTACAGCGGCCGTGCCCTCTTCTCCCTTCTGCCCGGGCTGCGTGGCTGGCTGGGGAACCTCATCAAGTGGGCTCCGCTCTGCGGCTGGAGGAGGGGAAGACGGAGGATTTGGGAGAATTCACAGCCGAGAGGCACATAGCCTTCACTCATTCTCCGGAGATGCTCACCTTTGGGCTGTGCCAGAATGTTGTCATTGGCCGGGAGAACCGTAGTCTCTGCGCTCGTCTCCATGGCCACCGGGGAACTGCTCCTTTGAGGATCTTTGGGGCTGTAACAATCGCAACCCAGACTGAATAGCACAACCCAGAGTCTCAAATCCAACACATTCAGTTACAAACCCCTTGATTTCCATCATTACCAAAACCGTTCCAACTTGTCAGTGTATCACAAACACCACATTATGGCAGATTACGACATTTTCCAGTAAAGACGCAGGGTGGAACCTGACCTCACAGGCGAGAAGCTGGAGAAGTCGGCCCAGCCGGTCTCCTTTCCCAATGGAGCGTTTGGATTCGGGGAACTCCAGCCCGCAGGCTCAGACATTACAGCATGTGGCAGAGTCACAGCTGCGGGAGCCCCCGTCTCCATGGGGACGTCGTCAAAGTTAGCCGTCCACGTAGGTCCTGCAAGGCAAGAACCGGGTTTCATAAAAGACGACGCCAACGCGAGAGAAAAAAGGGGCAGGAAGCCCCCGCCTGCCTGGGCCACAAAGCGCCGAGCCGCGTTCGTCTTGGATCCCCCACGGCTCTTCGAACTCACCTGCGTCCACTTCCATCCGGTCGTCCGGGTTGGCGCTGCCGGGTTGGAACGGATCGGGTTTGGCTTCCTCCTCCTCTGAATCCGTGCTCTCCTCGCTGTCAGTGCTGCCCGAGCTCCTGGAGGGAGAGGGGAGAGACTTCAATGGACCCTGTGGTCGAGAAGACCGAGAGCCAGCCGGGGGGGGGCGTGGATGCAGCGAGTTCAAGCAGATCCAAAGTACCGGGAACGCCTCTGAGCCGCTGCTGCAAAGGTGATGTCTTTTTCATCCCAGATGTCCTCTTCGTCGGAGCCGGCATCTTCAAACTGCTGGATCTTCTCCTTACAGCAGGCCTCAAAGAGGGCTATGTTAGCCTGCGGAGCAGAGCGTGGGCGAGCGGTCACTGTGTGCGCTGGACCCCCCCCCCCCCTCCCCCATACACTCCACAACTGATCCGCTTGCTTCACTTAGGAGAAATTCTAAGTCTGCCGCGTTTTAAGATTCTCTCTTAACTGAATCATCCCAGAACGAACATCAATACTTACACTTTCGTTTGTATTCAATGAAAAATTGATGTCTGATATTCTGTCAAAAGGAATACTGTAATATTAAAGAGAACAGTGTAAGGACAATTAAAAGGTAGCTAAGCAGTGGTTTTACATTGAAAAACAAAAACGTCTCAACTGCAATTTAAGAACGCTGATTTGTAATGGCACAGATGCAGAGGCCCCGTTATCAAAGCAGGAAAATAAGCTGAGAAGAGCCCCTTATTCACCACTCGGTCACAACTACATTACCCAGAAACTACAAAAGTAGCAATGAGGGCTTTAAAACAGTCTTGCCTTGTTTACTTGTTTAGTGCACTGGAGCCCTTTAAACTTAACAAGCGCAGGTCAAATCATCTTGGGACTCAATTCCATAGATACTCAGAGGCTCATGCGTGTAACTTAACACTTCAAATGTTTAAATGCAAGGCCTCAGGAGGAAAAGCTCAATTTCCGTTTAATCTCAACTTAAGCAACCAGAATAGCGAACGGTCTTCGCAGAGGGAGGATGTGTCTGGGGCCCCCAAGCCCAATCGGGCGGAGGGAAGCGGGTCACAACGGAACGGCATGCGGTGTCAGTACTCACTCCACTGCATCGTCCCGATCGGCAAACTCCTCGTCATTGAAGCCGAACTGCTCAATAAAATTGGACGTCATTTGTTGCATCTGATAATCAGAAAAGGCCTGGAAAACCCAGGACCAACGATAATGATGTAGTCTTGGCACGAGGGTTGGCAGTGCTACAGGCTGGCTCCGGCTCCGAAGCCATTGAAAACAGTGCTAACTGGGATAGCATGGCCGATAAATGCAGCAGGGCGAGCAAAAAATGCGACTCCTGCCCATTAGCTTAACCCCACTGGCAACCAAACTGGCAGCCAGATGTCACATCACTAGGAGACACTTTGAAGAACAGAGGGTGAAAATAGAATTGGCTGTTCGCAAAGCTCCGCCCCCCAAGTAAAGCGCATCCAACTTCAATCCAGCTGTGCGGAAAGACTAGAGCCAAGTGATATTTACGTCCTCGAGCTGGACAGACTACTGATGTTGTTTCACTCATTTAGCTGAATACGTTTTTCAACTTTGACTTTTCGTCCCCTGATATTTTTATTTCATGCATGAGGCCTTAAGAAGCACATTGAACAAACAGGTTTACTGTTCCACCACGCTGCGATAGTTCCTCGGTAAGCAACGTTAGGCACGCTGAGATTGGTGGAAGTTTTGGGGTGGAGGTTAGAGAAGTGTCAATTGCCTCGTTTTGAAAGTGTTTCACAGCAGATGTGCGCTGAGATCATAGAACCGTTTCTGGGACTCCGAATGGGAAGGGCCCACATGATATTTACTTTTACAGCTGAAGGTCATTACTCCTAACACGTAATAATAGCTGTAAAGTGACTTCTTGTCAGTCTATCGGGAGAGTTTAAATGGAGCAGCAGGCTCCGGAGCTCTCTGGTGACCGAGTTCAGCTCCGCTCTGGAGCTAGAGCACGGCCAACCCTACAACAACCTGGGAGTTATTCGTATTAAAATCAGTCAAGGAAAAATTCATGAAAAATACATTTATTGCAGTATTTAAATCCGTGCTCTAAGCGCTACAAGATCTGAGATCATTTGAGATAATATCAAATTGATTTGAAATTGTCAAAACTGGAATATTTCAACAGTATATCGACATGCAAGGCATAAGGTTTTGGACTTACTTGTTGTAAGGAGGAATCCTGATGGAATCCGCTGTCTTTGAAGTCCACCTCATCGTCGCTGGATGAGTGAATGTGATGCGTGCTCACCTGGGCACAAAACGCACGTACACTGCTAAACACTTCACGACGGCCACGACCATTCTGTTTTCGGAAAGCTTCCAGCATGATACCGTGACAGAAAAGCTTGAGTTGGCCTACCAGGTCTACCGTGTTCTTCTTGTTCATGTCTGCCAGTGGACCGGACACGAACGCTTCCCACCCTTCCCTCGCGTCCTCCTGGAGCCCTGGAGTACGAGGGACAGCACTAAGGTGTTCAGCGAGGGACCAGGCTGAAGAGCGCTGCACATTACAGGGACACTGGAGCACGACGCCCCTCACCTGAAATGAGCTGTTGTATTAGTGCACTGTTGGGCCCCTTCTCGCTGTTGTGGACGACGGAATTGGCTATCCTGGTCAGGTGGCCCATGTACCCCCGTCGCCGCCCGCCCTCAGCCCTGCAAGCCGCATGGTAAAAACCTCAAGTCACAACATGCAGAAATATATTCATTATTTAATAAAATAATATCTCTGGTCAAAACATGAATGTGTGATATTAACAGCCATCTGAATGTAATTAAACAGTGGCTGGTGAAGGGGGATGGGGATCTTGTCAGATGAAATCTATAAGCTGCACACATAAATTGAAATTTCACATTTAAATAGGCTGAGTATTCTCCATCAATTCCCTCCTCACATATGGGAATTCTGCCAATTTGCCCGTTCTTTAATTACTTTAAGATGCAAATTGAGAGCCACAATCTGGCAACTGTTGGAATGCAAGGCTTTACAGTAGGAAAATGAGCCAAAGGAACACACAGACACCACAGAAGGACAGCACTGCCCCCAGAGCTACTAAGGCCGCCGCCCCCCAGCATGGGAAAGGCCACGCACTGCAGATGAGCAGACCCCACCGGTACTCACACTTCCTTCTCGTTGGAAGCCCACACGTCCAGTATTCGCTGTATTAGCTGGCACTTCTGAAACAGCTGAGGAAGGGAGGGGTGGGAGTTAGCCGCTTCTACCCAACACCGCAGGGCAGGAGTACAACGGGCGGGCAGCCAAACCTGGGACTCACGTGTGGGACGATGTGGCTTTGTGCCACGGGCTCGGGGTCACTGTCCGTGTCGATCTCTGCCCCGCTGTGGGAAGGTGGCATGGCCAAGATGATGGCAGTGCAGATTTCTACTTGTGTGTGCAAGAAGTTATTCCATATATATTCAAAGTACAAATCCTGAAGACAAAAAGGGAAGACGCAGACAATCAAGGTTTTTTTTTTTTTTTTTTTTCCAGCAAAACTGCCAAGTTCATATGGTTACACAAGCAACGCAGAAGCTCCTGCTGAAGGAACAGACAACAGATGGTACGCACAAGTATGACCCCAACAGTGTTGAGATTGATGAGCTCCAGGATGATTTCGTGTGCGTTCGTCTGCAGAAGGCTGGCCACCAGGCGGACCACATTCAGGCGAGTGTTGCCAACTGGAGGGTCCAGCACTCCCCATGTAGTTTTGATTACATTTTTCTGTGGGGGTGAGAGGGATAACAAATGATGTTATTTATTTGTTGATTATTCTCACAGAGAAGAGACTGGGATCCTTCGAGAAGAAGTTTTCAAATTTTATACATTTGCTGCTTTGGCGCGAGTAGTACAGAAATGTCAAAGCTGTCCACTTTGGAATCATTTCAATATTGCCATATGTCTTTTTTGACAAGAGGAAGGGAAAATAATATTAACCCCTAGCATCCGATTTAAACCTCAAACCACCAGGTGAAAGACCATAATCCAAATTACTCCAAGACAGCCTAGTACCAAATCAGTCAAACCATTCTCCAGATATCAGGGAGTGAAAAACGAAGTGAGGTCAAAGGTTTACAAAAATGTTTGTGCATTCTCCAGTATACTCTTGATCCAAATTTGGAGAAAATCAAACCGCTAGAAAAAAACTACAAACATTCTGTAAAAGGTCACATTAAAATTAGGCCACTGTGCATATCCCCTTTACACCATAGTAACAAACTTCAACGAAACTCGCTAAACCGCTCTTGAGATATAGCGTTAACAACAAAGTGGGGCACAGTTCAACATCCCCCGCTTTCTGGAGAGGGGATAACTCAGCCTACCCTGGAACTAAAGACCCCCTCTAGCGCAAGCATTAGTGGTAGAAACGCTAAAACGCAGGCAAGTTAAACCATTAAAACAGCCGCGAGGGCTAATCCCGCGTGGCTGTGTGTGCCGTTACCTCTGGGGGCTCAAGCAGCAGCTGGTGAAAATGCTTCAGCCTTGGTCTGACGGCATCTAACACACTCTGGTTGACAGAGAATGACGAGGGGTTCATACCGGTGGGACAGATCTCCATGTGCCCTTCAAAACTAAAGCACACACAAGTGCATGAGAATTTTCCTACAACAGCAAATTAAAGTGACAAAAACTGACATTTTGATATAAAAGCAGGAATGGTAGTAGTAACAAAAATGATAAGCAAGTACTTACGCAGGCCTTCGGGTCTCAAAAAGTGTCAATAGTATCTGGATAACACTAACAATAGCAGATTCACTCTTCTCTTTGTCAAAGTTGTTAGACAACAGTTGCTCCACCGTCTCTTGTCTGCAAAAGATGAACAATTCAAAATAAATGAAAGCTATGTCCAGACTTTACGCTAAACAAGCAAATGGAATGGCACTGAAATAGTATTCAAGTTTGATTGGAGAAAAAAGGTACTGTAATCTAGACGGTACCACAGCCTTCAGAGTAGACATTAGAACGTTATTGTTCAACCAACATCGTTTTCTTCTTCTCAGCTTGGGAGATACTTAGCAGTCAATTTACAATTTTACCGATGATTTTATTTACCCAGCTGGATATTTACAGAAGCCATTCAGGTAGAACCTATTCTTGCCTATTCCCAACTACAGATTCCAGCCTGAGGCAGAAAGGAGGAAAGATTTAAAATACTTTTCCAGTGTGGCCAGCAGAGGGTCAGGCTCGGTGCCACCTTGTACTTGGAACATCTGGTCTCTGCTGAGGCGGATTATTTCACATAGTGACTGGGATGCATTCGAGTGCCTCTGCGAAGAGTGTACAAAGAAAACAACAACTCCAAATGAATGAGATTTCACAGTAACAGTTAAATCAGAGGATATATACTTATACACCATTAAATACATACAGGAAACTTTATAGCCATCTCTGAAATCCAATATCTGATTGGGGCTACAGCAGTATCAGTTCATACTAGGTACCAGTATATACTTACGTCTTCATCCTGAGAAGGCTGTATCGTGTCTACAAGACGCAGGATGATCTTCTCCTCATTCAGCCACTGCGGACGGAGTGAATACAGGCACGTTTACAGTCAAAGAATGCTAGGCCTTCAAATGAAGAAGCTTCTTCTAAAGGTTGACAATCAGTGGCCTTTGAAAAACTACTAAGCATGAAAGACTTTAAATGCCTATAAAACATCAGAGACAATGCCAGCCATCAGCAGATCATGTAAAATGCAATTAGCATGGGCCATCCATACAAGGTCAGGGTTGGCCAAACAAAAATTAAAAAGCAATGTTTGAGGCATAACGACAAACATATAAGACTCGCTCGTTCAACTCAACAACTTACCTCCCTTCTTAAATTTAGCACTACTGTGCAACTTGGTACTGAGCGCACACAAAAGAAAAAAGAAAAGAAAAAAACCCAGAGGAAATAAAATCCCTACCATCAATCATTTCTCTGTATAGGAAGAGGTAGAGAGGCTGTTGAGAAACTTGCACTCACGTTTAAAACGTCCTGCCTAAGTTGCTGGGGTTCAATGCAGGTCAGCATCCTGAGCAGCAAGTCCATGATCGCCGAGGTCCCTATGTGTTTAATCACGAGATCCACAAAGTCTTCCCTTTTCCGGAGAAACTCCACAATCTACAGAGGCCAGGAGACAAACCACTAAACCGTCCACACAAAAAAATATAGCTTGTAAACCGTACACCCAAATGACACAAACCGGGCGCCAGTGGCAACCGGCAGTGAGCGGTATTCTCCTGCGTGCTCACCTGGTCTGGTTTTCGGCTGATAAGAATGCTCAAAACTTTGCTGAAGAAGCTAGCCAGTAAAGGGTTGAGAGGAGATTCGTTTTGCAGGAAGCTGTAGAGTTTAGTCAATAGGGTTTCGTCCTCGCCCAGTCTGTCGTTGATCTGACTCAGGTCAGAGGTGAGGAGTTCACAGGATAAGTTGGGGTACCTGAAAGTTTTCCCACACTAGAATTATAGGATTTCCTGGGAGCTGGTACAAACCTATAATGTATAATCACTAACCTACACTGGATAATCGTAAACCATTAAACAACCATCTGTTTGTTTAGCACCGTCACATAGACCAATTTACAGGAGAGCCGTTAAAATGTTATTCATTTAGACTGCTGTGAATATCCCAACATTCTGGTTCCTACTTCTGTTCTTAGCTCGTGTCTCACAATTCTCAACTATTCAGCACTCTAAATACCAATATTTTATCATCATTAACAAATTACCATTTGTTATGCTTGAACCTATGATACACATTTTGCAATGACTTCTAAATCCACAAAACATGTAATATCAAATATACGCATTGCAGTAATAACTTATATTTCATCCAAAGATTTCTACACAATTTCCACATCTCCTGAAATAGAAATGCAAAGCCGACTGTCACCATCTGAAACAGGAAAAACTACAAGTCCTGGAGGAAAGGGAAGGGGCCAAGCCTGCTCACTTGTATTTGAGCTTCTCGTCCATGCTGTCGGCCGGCTCCTGGGTGATGTAGGTCACCAGGTCCTCCATGCACTGCGGCAGCACCAGGAAGTCCACCAGCTTGCGGTTTTGAGCCTTGCACTCCTGCAGGACATCCTCCTCGTCCATCACCTCCGTCAGTGTCACATCCTCCTTCTCCAGCAGGGTGTCGATGTGGGACGTGGTGTGCAGGTCGAACTTCCAGAACATGGCGCCGGTACTACCCAAGAGACCATTAAAGTGAGTTCATCACACACCCCTCACGAGAGCATGGAGAGAGACGCATGTGTCCATGTCCCAGGGCCATCACACGATGAGCAGGTGAAGGGGTCCTTCTTATAGAATCACATAAAGCCCACTCTCCCTCCATATAAGAACCCCAGAGATGCTGGTAAAGGGGGGACTTGCATTTTCTCATCATAGCCATCTGCTGCATCCTAATTCCACGTGCGGTAAAAAAAAACACGTATTGATAACGGCTGAAATGAACATTGTCATCTGCGCTAGAACGCTAACAACTTACCTGGTGAGGGCAGTAGCCCAAAGGTCAAAGGAATCAAAAATAAAATAATGTTTGTGTCCTCTGTGACTTCTTGCCCATTACAGGCTTCCCAGGCTGCTGCTTCAGGAGGAACCCTTGGATAAAGGACGCATTCAGCAGGAGAGACCTCGGCCACACAAACAAATCAACGCACACCTGTAACTCCGGCAAAGAGAGGAGGACTCTGCAAAAAAAGAAGACGCGTGACATTAAAATATTGCTTTAAAATGTTATACAGTCTATTTACAATTTAATTGCATAGCAGACACTCAGATCGAAACCAACTAAACATTTACACCTATTCACTAACACAATTGGATATTTACTGAAGAAACTCAGGTTAAGTACCTTCCTCAAGGATAGAACACCTGGGGTAGGACTTGAACAAACAACCTTTCGGTTACAAGCCTGTCTCCTTAACCAATACACCACCAGCCGCCTCTATCTGCAATGCTTCCTTTTGGACAACTATTTAGGTGGGTAACAAAGAAATAACATTATATTACGTTGATAGTCGGGGGAATAACAATACAAGGTGTATTCAAGTCATTGACTAACAAAGAACCATTTGCTTTCAAGGGTTGTAACTACAACTATTCAAAATTATTTTCGTTTCTATTTTGTCTTTTCAATAAATAGTCGTCCATTTAAAAAGAATCAGCAGAATAGCAGGCTTGGTAAATACCATCAACTCTACAGTTATTACAGGTCCTATAAAAATATAGCTGGCAGGGCACTGTATTCCAGATTGTGTTTGCATGGTGGGAATCCATGATTTTTTTTAAATTAGTTTCCAAAATGTCATTCCATAAGCCCTTATATAGCACTTTCATGGTTACTAATATTCCGCTAGCTAGTTCCTTTGGTGATCCAGGTCAATTCACCTCTCTACTGTTCAAAGTACTCACACCACTGCGTTTCACAACGCACACGACTAACTGAGTGGCCAGCATGCAAACAGACTGGCATTTTTCTAAATTGCCTTGGAAATCATACTATGCAAAAACCAGCAGTCAAAATCAAAGTAAAACATCAATATAATACAATATTCCTTAACTGAAAGTTTAGGACAGCTTTGTTGACAAACAGTACAATCTACCCCATTTTAAAAATAATATTTTAAGATATTGTACCCAGAAAACCTTAATCAAAATCAGAAATTACAAAATTACACTTTCAAAACATACAAATTAAAATGAGTTTTTAAAATCCTTTTCAAACATCGTTTGAAGCGCTTGCAGATTTCGTCCCCCTGATTTTACCCCCCCCGACCCCCTTTTATGTTTTGCAGTCTGGCTTTTCCATGCATCTTAATGAAATGTCCAATGTTAATACCTAACAATAATTTCCTGTACTTTGTTAAATCACTTGATGACCCCTCTCTCTATTTGACCAATGTTGTATAAGTTGGGGGAAAGAAATGTTTAAACCACGTACACTTTTCATAAAATTACACTTTTCCCAAACCCAACAATATTTTTCCAGAAAAAAGATTATGGAGGAGCCATGCGGATGTCTGTTCCACCAGAACTTCAGCCGAGAGGAGAGAAAGCGTATTAATAGACTGGTGTGAGGTGGCTAGGTTGAGAGAGCACAGACTGACTCCCGCCAGGTAAGCCGCTCTGTCTAACAGCTGACCATTAGGGACCATCAGACAGTGTTAGGCCTAACGTGAGTGGAAAAGGTGTTTTCAGCAAACGTGCCATTGATCAGAAGCAAACTGATGTATATATCACTTCCACCAGTTTCGTTGGACCATAAATAAAACCCAATACATACTTGAGATTAATTTAATGGAACGAGGGGGAATTTTACAGTAGAAGTCGTGAGTAGACATCGCAATACAAAGTTCACTGTATGCAACCTTAAGAGACAAACCTTGCCAATAAATAGGAAATTGGCATTGACTGTTAAAACATCATCCCAAAACGATAGTAGCCAAACAGATGTATAAAAGACTTCATGGGCTGCAATTGGAAAGCCCAGGCATGGTAAGCCTGGTCCTAAAATGTCACAGTGCCAGAGATTAAAGATTTCTGTCGATTAGCTGAAAGCACCAGTGTAGACCATTACAAATCCAAGTAATACTTCAAATAAACAATTAAGTCAAGTCACCTGGAGCATCTGAATATTCACACCGAGTTATGCTGCGATCCTAGTCACTTAACTCTGAATCCTCAAAAGATCTTACATCCAATGTATGCAGGTTTGCATAATCCTCGGGTGTATATACAGATTTGACAGAATCTTATGAATAACTTATTTGACAAACTAATAAATGACAATTTATTAGCACAAAAGAGGAAACTATAGCATCCACCGTGCGTTATGAAATGCCAGTGATGTGGTTAGATTCATATTAGTTAAATTCATAGGAGGAAAAACAATAAAGGGTCGGACATCTAAAAGGAATGTGAAACCTAACTTAAATGAGCAAAATTACAATAACATTTACTGCCTACACACGTCATCCGAATACGGGGCCTAATACATTTCTGTTGATTTATATATTGTCACATCAGATATAACAAACATCCAGCATATCAAATGTATCTCTATCTTGGCTAAATGGTTCTAGAAACTTGCTCAACTATCAAACCGAAAACACTTGACACACTGACAGCGATAGTTAGCTAGCCAACTGGCTCATCAAAGTCGGCTGGAAATGAGATAAGAGAAGTTGGTTTGAAGTTTCATATAATGCAGTTTGTTCCATAGTTTTCTAACGAATGTTCCCAGGCTGGATCAGACAGAGGCATTAGCAATGTAAATTACATATAATTTCCAAAGCGTTAGTCTCGCAAATTATGTTTATTCTTGACTGGGTAGTTTGGATATAGGCTAGTTCTACAACACAATAAACCAATAATTAGCTTGCTACGAACCCGGATATAATTGTACCTCCTTTACTAGAGATATATTATAGTTACCTAAGGAAAAACTGTAAGGTTACAGCGAGTCGGTTACCACCAGTAATGCTCATCAAGCTAGTTAGCTAGTATAACGAAGCAATCTTTAACTAAGAAAACATCTAGGCAGCTGCATACCAGTTGATAAAATTCTAATGTAGAAACCAAGGTTTAAAAAATGATTGGAAACAGAACGCTAGCTACTAGCGAGCAATGGACCCAAACAACTCTGTGTCTGACTTTACGGCTAGCTAGCTACTCCTGTGGTCACTACTGATAACTGCAAGGACTAGCTAGCTTGTAGTACGTACCGACAAAAAGCGGGAGATGACGACTCCCCAACATGTATCTCAAAAAACTTCTTGCAACAATTGTTCCGGACATGAAATGCGATGAAAAGAGGTACCTATATGTAAGAAAAATGATGTTTGCAGCAGATTAAAGCAGGCAGGTAAAGATATCCCATCAGAGTGCACTTTTCAAGATGGCGGTTATATCAACTTCTACTACCCCCTTCCCCCAAACCTTCTACATGTGTCAGTCAAACATATTGTAAGGTGCCCATTGGTTTTGATGCGCGCCATTCAGAACTCTCCCACATGAATAGACTTCCGATTTGCTCATTTGTTCATCAAAACGTAAAGCCCTTTCAGAACTTGTGGTCGGTTTTACGTAACTGGCTGAGGGGCAAGTCGGTTTCTTGAAACTACAGTCACATGGCGCCATTTTTAAGAAAATAATAACGTTTCTTGTACACTTTTGCTATAACCTAGAATAGACATTGAGCCAAAATGGCGGCGGTTTGCCCAGTTTTGTGTATTTTCCTTTGATTGGTTTAAATAAGCGTCGGTCTAAAGTAATAATCTTCGGTGTTAGGAGTTTAAGAACGGAGCAACACATTGTACGGCGTAACTTTTCCTATTAAAAAAAAAAAAGTTACATTAGACAAGTGCAATTGTATCTCTTGTCTTGAGTGCATTTCATTTTACAGTGATCACCTCTGTGCTCTTTAGTTCATTAAATTGGTGCTTCTGTGTTCTTATCTAGTCTAACATTCTGTGGCCTTCGTTTAAAGTACACTGATTCTGTTAAGTTTTGAAACACATGACTTGTTATTTACTTGGAGCATTCATATAACATATTTACTTACTACCATATTTACTATACTTATTCTACAACAACTTGCTAAATGTCGTCTTTAGTCAGTGGAAATTGAAAGTTGCATTTTAGCCATGTAGTTGTATTAGAATTAAATATTTATGGTTATAAGTAATTATTTATTTTAAATACTATTTTTAAACATAGCAATCTTGAGTGGTTTTGCCAGTTGTGATTGGCCTTACGTTTTTACAAGATGGTGTAATACATTTGAAACGCGTAAATGTGAAGTACACTTCTATTCCCAGTATTGGGACTAAAATTCAACCAGAAAGGGGCTCATGTTTTCGATTTGTAGCTAGCTAGCATCACCATCTTGAATTAGGAAGGTGTGCTTGATCTGGGCCTGCATGCGTGTCTATAACATATTTAGCATTAATCTTAAATAGGTTTTTGGTGTTTGTGTTAATTTGAACTCAAATAATCCTCTTCAGACTTTTATTTATGTGTGCCATACATATTAGGTGTTTATTTATTTATTTTTATTGGTAAATTCTTAACTTAAAGAAAACTGCATTTGTTTTGTATTATTGCAGAGGTAAAATATAAGGAGAAAAACTCAAGACTACTTGGATTTGTAAATTTAGAAATGAGTGCAGGCATTTGTGCGATAAAGCATGCAAGGACTGAAACATTTTCATAAGAATAAGGATTCCGCCATTGTGTCCCAACTTTCTAACGTGTTTAGATTTATAGAAGAGATGCTGTTTGTACCAGTGTTTCTGTTGGGTAAGGAATCACTACAGCACCTCCAATTAAAATATTTGGCAGAAGTTCCAAGGATGTAATTTGCTCATGGCATATTTATATAACTGTCAAGTAAAATGACATGCCTTTAACACACCTCTTTTATATCAACTTAACTTTGGCTATATAAAGATCCTATATATCACATATGCTTTTTAAATTGAAAATTAAAGAATAACCTACATCAAAAATATTCGTTAATGAATGAAGTGGATTGTAAAAGACACTGTTTTAGAAAACTGGTCCTGATCATCTCGATCGCATCATGTTGTGGCTTAAAGGATTCACTACTGCAACATAGGTGAGGTTTAACTGGTTTATTGCTATTAAGAGGTAAAAGAACTACATGCCTCCCTCTATTCCCATATCAGTCTCTCTCCTTTGGCTTACCTCAATATCACGTATGTCAATCAACCTAGATAACACCACAGGTTAAATCTCAAATGTAGACCATGATGACTCAGATATCTCCCCAGCAACACCAGGTAGATCATGTTTGAAGATAATGGGTGGAAACAACCCAGTCTGCGCATATCTCTCTCCTCTCCCTCATCTTCTGGATGCTACTGGGGTTTAAGTACCGTACTATTTACCAACCAAAAAAGTGTGTGGAGATTAGTGCATGGAAAGTAGTTACTCTGCCAAATTAATAGGCACCCTAGGGTTTACATTGTGACTGCCAGCCAAGGCTGCATATTCTAGTGCAGGGCTAAGATTGGGGCTTTGCTTCAGAACTTTTGAACAGAAGTGCAAAAAGTAAAAAAAAAAAAAGAGTAAAAAAGACAAACTGGATTTGGCAGAAGAGGCCAATATTAGTGAAATAATAACCGTAGGAATTGTTCAAACACCATCATATCCAGTCTAGTTATGGAACCACAGTGTTTTATATTATCTATTCTCTTTAAAAACAAGCATTTGACAAACTCAGAAAACATCAATAAATAGTTTAAACTAAAATGAGCAACAGTGGTTGATTGTTCTATCAATAGCAATTAATTAGACATTTAATACACAATCATAAGAAAGGAATTACATGTGATATTCCATGACTCCAAAAGAGGGCAGCGTTTGATGAAAATGTCCACGATAAAAAATCCTCTTTCACATTAGTGAGAATAACTAAATTTTGTTAGTATATTTACTATATTTAGTAATTTGTTTGTTTGAAACACAAAAAAGACTGTCTTGATAGAACTTATTTAGTTAATCTGTAAGATATTTATTTCATTCATTCTGCGGAACCTGGTGTTGTTTCCTATTATTTTCCTCTAACTGCAGCTTCTGGTATAACTGTCATTCAAAAGCTAATAGAAACTCAAAAACAGGCCAAAAAAAGTCAGGCAAAGGTGGTCCTGAGACGGTTTGGACCACGTGCTGGAGTGAATATAGAACCCCCCCATGTACAGAATATCATACATAATATCATATCATAGCAGCCTGGACCAACTTTTATGAAGTTCAATGTCTCCATGGCGAAATATTTGTTGTACTTATCATGTTCATTGCTCTCTGATACTGTTCTTATTGTACAAGCAAAAACATAGGTAGATATAACTAAACGCTTGTTTATAATTTATTTCTCAACAGGAATCTATTAATTCTATAAAAAAGTTAAGACACCCAAGGCACTCCTCAAAATATAAACTTTATTATATAAAAATTGCCAAGCTACAAAGAAAAAAATTGTCACAAGAGTAGACTTTACAAGCTGTTAGGCACAGAAAATTGACTTTGGGAAGTGCCCATTTGCAGCTGATCACAGCAATGGGCCGTGGCAAAGCGGAGGTCTGAGGTGTGGGCCGTGGCCATAATCAGGGTAGGAAAATCACTGGTTAGGGGCCGCAGTGAACACCATGTCACTTTACAAGGGATCAGATCTGTACCAGACACCAAACTAAAGCTGAAAATTGCATCACAGCTTTATATCATGCTTTAAAAAATAAACAGTCCTCCTGAGACCATTATTAGTTAAGACACTTCAATAGTCCGCGTCACATTTGTTGACCCTAAGCATGAGAGCTTATTCTTGGCAAATAAGTGCTTTGGCTGAAAACAGCAAAAATTGCTGAGCGTGCAAGCTATGCCATAAACACGCCAAGCGTTGCTATGGATACCTCCATAACATTAATTATGCTGAATTTAAATGAGCATCACAGAAAAAAAAACACAAAATCGTGTGTAAGGGATAACAAGGGAGAACCCATTAACACAACGTAAAAATCTCCCTTTTCTTATATTTTTACCTCTACATTGCATTGCATATGCTACTGAACAATACGCAGATCCAGAAAATGGCAGGTTTGTGGTTGGTAGATGCCCAGATGTTGGTTCATGCAAAAACCGTTTCCCCAAAGCCACATTTCCTATGTCAGTAAAAATATGTTTTTAAACTGACGTTGGCCCCTTCAGCAGGAGGACCTGGGACCAACCTGAGCTCCAACATCTTGTTGGAGCAAGGGAGGAGTCGTAGGAAGAGCTTTCACAATGGGCCATGGGGAAGCTTCCATTAACCCCACCGTAACCGCTGGCGAGCCCCTCTTTTAAAAGCTTAAATGACACAGAGCACACAAGTACCAGGCCATTCACCTTCAGCCTTCTCTTTGGGTCAAGGCTGAAATTTTTTGGCGGTGAAAGACTGCAGTGCAAACACAGATTCTGGCTTCAAGACGCCGAACTATTGATGAACCTTATTCCAGGTGCATTTTCTTCCCACAGAATCGACATGATTCATTTATACGGTTCTGCACAAAAACACACTACATATGATTAATACATTACAGTTTTAAATATTATCAATTTGTATTCAGAATGTGTATTGACAAGGAATGGATTTAACATTTAGAATAGATGTACATTAGCAGCAAACTCACTTATTTGGTATATTGAATTTAAATGGAATTAAATGTGAAAAGATGACACTGTGGAAGTGATCAGAGTTCAATCATATATATTTACAGTAATATATTTACAGTACTTTTTTGTCATATTTGGTAATAGTGGTGGAAGTTGATTGGAGAAACTAACAATCTGAACGATCATCAATTAAATCACTCCTGTCTGGGTTTCTCTCCAAAATCAAACTTGGATTCATATACGGTAAAAAAAACGGCTAGATGCGAACTGTTTTTGGATTTGGCAGGAGGCAGGAGGTCACCGACTTCACTTTTATTCTGAGTAAGAAACGCTGGACTCACAGAGCAAGTTGAAAACCTGCCAAATGTAAACATAAAAAAAACTAACTTTTTAGACTTTGCGAACAGAAGTACATTCAATTCAACCCAACGCCCTCCCTTCCAACCCCCACATGAACAGATGGCCATCAGCTGAATTTAAAATAGATAAAATAAGAATGATCTTATTTTGTTCATATTTAAAAGTATTTACAGACATGGGCGCGTCCCTGGGTCATGAGGAGTCTGTGCAGGGGGAGGGAGGGGGCGGGCAGAGGAGGAAGTAGCTATGCTCTGTGGAGGGAGAGGGCGGGCAGCTCTCCTCTGCCGACAGGTACTGGCTCCGGGGCGTGGGGGGAGGTGGGTAGGGGTCCGAGTCCGAGTTCAGGTCTATGTAGTACTTGTTGCTCTTCCAGCGGCTGGTGGTGTAGTCGCTGTCGCAGACGTCGGTGCTGCAGGGGGTGGTGTGGAGCGCTGCGCCTCGTAGCGGGTAGGGCCTGTGGGGACGGGGGCAAGAGGAGGAGCCAAATTCAAGTTTTAACTTTGGAGACGCTAAAAGAGTTGCTGCGCTTAGGTTAGACAAGGATCATGGCCAACGTGTCTCACAAGAGTCGTACTGTGCATCCAACTCGATACATACACTGAGACTGAGTCACACGGCTCACTTTCATAGGCCCAGAGAATACAGATGAACAGAACAGGTAGGTCGACTGGCCACACATTTTATAGAGAAACTCAAGCTGAGAACTGTGTTAAAACAATCTTTTTTTCTCCCCCAATCGCAATGATTTAACCTGCTACCCATTAACCCAGCTGGCACACTGCATGTCAAAAACTAAACAGATACTCTCCAGGGGAAGTCCAGGGAGATTGGTTTTCCTGCACTCAAACCCGTAGGGGTACTGCAGTGTTGATTCCCAGCACCTGCACGGGGACCCGGTTAAGACAACCGGATGTTTACTTCCCACCTATTAGGCCCCAGTTTGGAAAATGAGATGTGGATTCCCTATCCCAGATCCTTAGTTTTGGGCACATGCAGAGACGGTGGAATGTTTATTTCTGCTGGAGAACCGTTACAGGGCCAAACGTACCTGTAGGACCTGGTGGTAGAGGGGCTATTGGAGGAATAGAAGATCTCTACGTTGTACATAGAACGGTCGGTGACGGGAGATGGAGGTGGGTTGAGCATCTGAAGAATCAAGAATCAGAGTTCAGTACCTGGGGGTAAAATGCTGCTTTGTGTTTCTGTGAGAGCGGCGTTCAGTAACCAGGGGTAAAATGCTGCTTTGTGTTTCTGTGAGAGTGGAGTTCAGTAACTAGGGGTAAATTGCTGCTTTGTGGTTCTGTGAGAGCGGAGTTCAGTACCTGGGGGTAAAATGCTGCTTTGTGGTTCTGTGAGAGCAGCGTTCTGTACCTGGGAGTAAAATGCTGCTTTGTGGTTCTGTGAGAGCAGCGTTCTGTACCTGGGAGTAAAATGCTGCTTTGTGGTTCTGTGAG
>JAOVYW010000007.1:8366414-8387072 GCA_025775045.1 Hiodon tergisus | reverse complement strand
TGTGTGTGTGTGTGTGTGTGTGTGTGTGTGTGTGTATGTGTGTATGTGTGTCTTTAGATATTAGATAGTGGGGAAAAGCACGATTGTCTCATTAAGAGAAAAAATAAAGAAATAGTTATGTTATAGTAGTTTGTTGTTTGCTGAATTTTAGGGGTTTATTACATTTTATTACGGCATACATTTGTGTGTGTGTAAATACATTAAGAAATATATGTCGATATATTGAGAAAGAGGGAACGAGAGACACATTGCATTGTCACAGTTTTTAAGAAAACATTATTAGACAATATTCAAACCAGATAAAACTACAGAGAATAATAATAACTATAATGTGAATGTGGCCATGCAAATCCCTCCAATAAAGACACCGCAGGTTTAATACAGTCCCTATTGCGCTTTGCATTTGTACAACTCAGGGATTCTCTGGTTCCTTCTGAATGACATTTCGGGAACTAGGAACCCAAAGACTCACTTGGCAGGATAACCATAGACAGTATTGTTGCTGCATGTCTTATTTTCTCAATTTCATCTGATTGATACACACCCAGATCATATAATATCCTACATACATTATGGGTAGCATATATTTAACTAAACCTCCCACTGCCCAGATTTCTCCAGATTAATATTAGATAATAGCAAACATGGATAAGTAGTTGTTTGATTTCCCATTATTCCTTTATGCTCTTTAAATAAAGGATTGAAAGAAACGGGAATTCATTAATATGGCATTTCAGGGTTCTTTTCCAGTTGTACTGCTACCATCTCAGAACAAGCCTTGCCTGATTGCATGTTTCCATAGCGAAGTTCTTTGTCTGTGTGTTCAGTAGCCAATGCCATGCTATTAATTGTACTCTCTCGGCCAATGCCATGCTGTTCATTTTACTCTTTCGGCCAATGCCGTGCTAATCATTTTACTCTGTCTGCCAATGCCATGCTATTCATTTTATTCTCTCGCCCAATGCCATGCTATTCATTTTACTCTCTCGGCCAATGCCATGCTATTCATTTTGCTCTCTTAGCCTTGCTGCAGACCAAGACAAAGGAATCCACCTTCCGGCTGGTGTGCTGTGAAAAAGCATAGCCGCAACCCAAAATTCTCTCTAAGAATACCTTCCTCGGCTTTCTGTCCAAAAATAACTCACATCAAAAGAGCTGTTGGCTGTGGAGCTTTAAATTCAGGGCAAGAAAGAAAGAAAAGCGCTCTTTTCAACAGGAAAGGCTATTTCAACAGCATTTTCAGTGTGTAAAAGCCTTTATTATAATGCTCTGCTAACTGTCTATAGTACCCAGCTATGGTTTCTATGTAAATCAATGCCCCCAAACAAATAAAACATCACATTCATAAGACTGAGGCCCACAATAATTTTGATGACAAGAGTAATGCAAGCCTTGCTAAAGGAGAAATTAATCATAATTATCATTATCATTATTATCATTATTATCATTGAGAATAAGAATATCCTACATATAAGCATGGAACATACAATCTGTAGGGAGAAATATCTATTATTATTATTTTACCAACATACAAAGTGCCTTCATCTAGAAATGTCGGAAAAAAATAACACATCACTTAAGAACATGCCATTTGCATCTAAATTATTTTATTGAAAAGCTTTTAATTATCATGTTAACTAAAAAAGTTTGTAAGGTGTTATATATTAACTCCAAAAACAATGTTTGGACTTTAAAATTGACGGCCACTCCTGCTGCTGTGGTCTTATTAAACTAAGGCTGTTGGAAGAATTGAACTCAAAGCTTTTCACATTATGTGAAGGATTACATTCCGTTATGTGCAAAATCCAATGATAGAATTCCAGCCCGGTTTTGATCTACTGGTATAGTCTTACAGGTTAGAATTCACAAACTAATCATACCTTTTTACTGTCATTTGTCGATTGAAATTTAAGTAGTAGAAAAATTTACAAGCATGAAATTAATCAAGTGATTCTTGCTAATTTAGATTTCTTTTATCTTAGTACTGAATTTACTTCTCGAATGGAAAGAGAATTCCCTAAGGTGTGCACACAGCAGGAAAATGTATACTGTGGGGGATTTCACTGTTTCATTCTGTTAATTGGCATATCATTGTTTTAGATCATCTCCATTTAAATGGCTTATGTAAACTATTTTATCAGATTTTTCACAAGCCAAACTATGAGGCTCGCTTCATTATCCATGTATCCACACCCAACTCCAGATCCTCTGATGTCATCTATATATGACTCACGTTATCTGTGTAGATACCCAACTCGGGATCCTATGATGTCATCTATATTTGACACACATATGTAGGAAGTTGACATTAGTCTGTTTCTTGTGACATAGCAACCTCCTTTACAATTTTATCTGGCTATTTCGACTTTCAAAATGAGAATGGCACTCAAGTAAATGCTGTGAATTTAATATGAAACAAATACATAAAATAATTATTCATCTGTGCCATCACCTCCATTTCCATATGAATGCAATCAGTGAAAAGCGGTGTGAAGCTATTTTAAGCAGAGAGGCTGAGAGAATATCAAGGATGTTAAGCCCTTGTGGAAGAACGGTAAGAGTGGCTAATTTTTTCATTAAAATGTGAATTCTGATGAAGGAGTGAATCAGGAGAGGTAAATGGTAGGTTGGAAAGGCTTGATTGTGGCAGACTGTGGCCAACTGTGGTAAACCTGCTGACTGTGGTAGATGATGACGGATTGTAGTAAACCGTGGCAGACCGTAGCTATCTGTTGTTGACCGCGGCAGACCGTGGCAGACTGTGGCTGACCGTGGCTAAATGTGGTAGACCGTGGCTGAACGTGGTAGACAGAGGCTAACTGCTGTGATTTATAGTAGCTGAGAGACTGTGGCTGTTCTCTGTGCATCAATATCAATGGGAATTTGTCAAGGACTGTGACAGAGGCAGGGTCAGCCCACACTTTATTAGTTTTGTTCAGTTAAATCTATTTGTGTAGCCGCAGCTGTGACCAAAGCTTAAACTCCTTTACCCACAGAGATTATTAAAGATGCGGTCGTAGCTGTTACTTAAAAAGAGTGGATCAGAGCTAAATATAAAAAGCGGCCTAAAGATATTAAATATATAAAATTTAAATAATTTTGTGAATGAGTGGAATGTCTTCACTGCCTTTCCTTCATTAAGCATCATTAAGCTCTGATAAAAAAATAAAATAAACATGTTACTATGTGTTGTGGATTGAAGAGGCATACTGGCTGTTTTGTTTTTCATGCCTTTTTACCTTTTTTTCCACAGGGACTCGGACATGCTGGCTGAGCCAAGGTGGCAGGGCTGCGCAGACGCAGGCGCAAACACAGCCAGCCAATCCTGCGCTTTCCTCGCCTCTGCCTATCCCAGCCTCTGTCTATTGCTGATAGGGTTTAACGCTGCGCCTATGTGAGTCGGGAGGAGAGAGAGAAGGCATTTTCCAAAAGCTCAGGTCAGAGTCCTACATATTACATTTTAGTAATTTAGCAGACGCTCTTATCCAGAGCGACGTACAACAATGCCAAAGTTTAAAGGTCAAAGTGCAATGTTCCAGTGATCCTTCTATTTAGCTTTAGGTTCCCAGTCCAGGAAATAAATAACATTTGAAATATTATTTTTTAATAAGTATAACCTTTTTTCAGGGAGATTTGCAGAATGTTGTGCATACATTAATGCTAACACAAGTAAAGGATTATAAACATTGGTCATGTAAAATCAGGAATAGAGAATTTTTACATAAATAATGGATTACACTTTACATTAGTACCTTTAAATTGTGCATATTTACCTAGTAGTTACTAGTTAATAGATCGCAATGAAACTGTCAAAATGACTTTGCGTTGTTATTGTACCATAATAATAAACTAACAATACAAATGGTAACTATATTGTAGCGGGGATAGCTAGGTGCGCTTTCCCCTACCAATGGGAAATAGTTATCCCCGCGGGGGCTGCCGGGAAGCCTCACTTCACGGACTTAGAAACCTGTAAATAGTCTGTTTTAAGTGCCGGTTGTGTTTGGCGAAAATGTTGAGTTGTTTGTCTTTGTCCAACCTATTGTTTGTATGAGGTTCTGTTCCCTCACCGCAATCGTGATTGTTATGTTCTGCCTTTGTCAAGGTGGTCGTAAGCGCATGTGCGAAATAAAGAGCATTTATTCTTGTTAAATGGTGTCGGTTTCGTGCTTGAAACCGCGCAAGAGAAATAGCTCTCCCGTAAAACGCTACAGTATTGTACTTTGGGGAATGAAGGAGTTTGGAACGAATACACTATTTCCCATCTATTAAAAATTAATCTATCTAAATTAAGCTTGAAAGACTATTTAGGAATCCCTTTTCTGTAATACGAATTTTTCTAAACTGACACTGACAAGATTAGACAGTTAGGATCTTACTGTAATGTGGCCCAAGCTCTGAATTACAAAATTTAACTGTATCAACCGTTATTCACGTAAAATTATTCCACGCATTACTTCAAACAACCCAGAAAAGAGAAGATAGATTCCTCATTGATTTTTCAGAGTAGTTGTGCTCACTGTAACTTTAGATTTCCCCTGAGGGAGGGCGGGATTGACACTTGTGTTAATATTTAGTCAACTTAATGTCCGCTCACCTTTTTCCATTGTTGGATATTACAAAGGCATGTCATGCAACTATACCAGGGTAATAAGGTCTTACTAAAACCGCACTAAACAAGTTTTTTTGTACATTCTATGTATGGACTTGCATTTGCAACTTTTTGCAGTTGTTTATATTAGGTGCATGTCTCCTCCATGTGTGGAGTTCATGTTATACACTTTACCATAGCCTTTTTATATACAGGCTGCTGTGAAATGGATGGTGGGCCCCTTTAAAACCAACCAGCCATAATTAAATTGAAAATTAATACACATTTAAGCCATTCACTTATATACATGGTCAGTGTCAATATCTAACAATAGGAGTGATTTTCTCATTCAATTTTAAAGTACTTACCAATACTCCTAAAACTGCAGCTACTCACTTTCAAAACACTCTTGCATATGTGTTAGCAGAATTAGAAATTGCTTTTCAAATTTTGCTTTAAAATAAGTTGCAAATAAAAAGTATGAAATATTTCAGGAACTTCCACTGTTTTCTTTGTTTCGCAGGGGGAAAGAGTTAACTGTTCTTATTAGTGCAATGCATCACGGGGTACAGAAGCAGGGGAACCCAGTTGCAGTACTGACAGGGATGCCTAGGGGAGATGCTAGGGGAGACTAGAATGTTGGCTTTAACCCTGAGTATACTAAAGAGGACCTCTGAAGAAAAAGCGTATTCCTACAGGGCCCATTTATTGTGGACTAATAGAGACACTGACTCCAGGGCTCTAAAGATTGAAAACTTGCATCATCATTGAAACAAACTCAAATTCATCTTCAAATTCCTAATTCCACAGCAGCTTCCTGGCGTTTGAAAGTAAAAGTATACCGGCCCTCATACTTTCAAATCAATGAAAGTCACCAACACACTTGGTCTCGAATCTGTCTCTAATTCTCCATTTCTGTCTACCAGCGTTGTGAAGTAAGACCCTGGGTTACCAAGGCATCAAGGTGTCCCGATGTGTTGTGCTTCATGGCCCGGACGGTGAACTTGATCATGTGATCACAACCAGGCAGCGTACTGCATAAGACATTCCTGTTTTACCTTGTTTCTCAAAATGCTTTGTATGAAGCTTTTCCTAAATTTAAGGACTCAACCACAGCAAAAAAAATATTGTGAGCCTTTGGGGAAAAAGTAAAAAATGTCCACTTTAATCTGTTTCTTTTTATAAGTAAATACCAGAAGGCTGAGACAGATGTGAGCCACTCAGCGTCCTCTTGAAGTCTATCTATCTCTCAAACCCCCGGTTAAGTATAAAAGGATCCACACAAGGAGACATAACAAGATGTCGGTTCATGAAGCCAGTGTTCTCAGAGTGATGCTGCGTCACTTAAGATGAGTCTGGCATTGCAGAGTCTGGCAGTGGCAGAGTTGGTGAGGTTGAGTCTCTTCAGTAGGTCTAAACTACCCTCTAGTGGTCATAAGCGGAAATCACCAGCAGCTTTTCGCTTGAAAATTGATTATTTGTCTTGAAGACAATGTTCTTGTGGTGACAATGTTAAATTAAGTGTGGCTCCACTCATTTCTTATTGTCTGCAGTAGCAAATAGTTATTTCTACCAATTTTTATGAATGCATTTTTTTTTAAATCCCGTCGTGCGCTACATGAAAACAGTCCTAGTTCATCACAGTTTATCACTGCATTCACATGCAGATTAGTATATAAGAGTAACTGAAGTGGCTGTTGTGTTGGCAGGTGCACCCCAGTCACCATAAAAATTTAATAGCCCAGATGTTCAAAGAGGTGACATTAATTTGTTTTAATATTAGGAAATATAGTTGAAATTCTATGATATTCTTCATTTCAGAAAATACTTCAAGAATGAGGAGTCCTGGTAAACTTTCCAAATGAGCTGAGCCATGTGTGGCCCCCCAGGAAGCATTCTTGGTGGTTGGAGTCAGAATGGCTTTATTGGCACGCCAGTGGGTGGATTCAGGATTTTAATGACAAAGATTAAAACAAAACTATATCTTAAAAAAATAATGTAAAATGTAATACTGTAAAAAAATTGAATAATAGTATAGTAATATAATTATTAATTATACAATACTAATTATTAATATTACAAAAAAATGGCAGAAAAGAAAAAGATTTTAAAAACAGCTGAACATCCTCCTCACTATGCATTTTTTTTTTTTTCAGCTGTTGAACTTTAACCACCTCATCTGAGCGTATTTGGGTCTCTGATACTCTTGATGTTTCATGACGGTCAGTTTCAACTGCTAGACTGATGTAGCCCGACTGTCTTGCCTGTCATATCCCTGCCATCGCCCTGGAGGCAGTCCTCAACATAATGTGGTACACTCGGTCACACAAAAGCGATCGTACGTCGAGCAAGTCGACTTCTTATCGCTGCACTGTGGTCCAGCATAGCTTACAGTTTTAAACCTAAAACACCCGTTGTGTAAAATCAATCTATTTCACAGAGCAAAAATGGTAAATATAAACAAAACATTAATCTAGCTTTTAAAATATCAGTATTCTTGATGTTCACCCAATTAGCTACATATGAATTCAGCTACATTCAATGCTTTTCATGTTCATTGTGTACCCCGAGATAAGTTTATTAAAACTCTCAAACGTTCACCACAGGGTCAGGAGATGCGTTTATTAAAACTCTCTAAAGTCGGTCCTGGTTAAATTCTCCCAGGGATTTGAGTTGCATCCCTGTCGTGGTGTAACTGATGTATCATAGGTGCATGACTGTCTGGCTGCCAATCTTGTAAAGGGTGGGTCTTTAGCTATCAAACAGCACACATGGGAACTTCGGTTGAGGTGGTGTTGATCTATTGGCTTTTATTTACAAATTCTCCCATGGTCCTAGTAAATTTTGTCACTTATGTGACAGCTGAAGGACGGCCTTATTTGGGACAGCCGTTTTCTGTTATATTTCATAACAAAGCCAGCTTTTCCGATGAAGAAAAATGAACATGCGTCTCCAGGCTCTGTGCTTTGCCAAGACTGCCAGATGCTGCAGTATGAAGGAAAATTATTACAACTCACAATTGTAAACAAACTCTCACCAAGCTCTTTTGATGATCTGCCTGTGGAATGTTTGTCCCTGCATCGTGTTATTTTTTATTAATAGATAAAGATGAAATACGTAATTCTTGAAACCTTAGTCATTACAATTTATCATGCGTAACACTTACATAATGCCTAGCAACATGCTTATTTACATAAATTGCATGCATTCAATATTCTCAAACCAAGGAATATTGATAATATAATGAGAGTACTCAAATAGTGAAATAATACCAAACGAGCATGCTAATTTATAAGTAATTTGTCTTCCCGAAGCACTAAATATATAATATTAACAGGAAAGGTAATTTTGTCGATGGGTCACACAAAATAATGTTTGTTATTTTTGTAATCCCTAGTGTATGCAGAGTTATTCCATGTAAAGTATGTAACCCTTCTGGTTACAAAGTTCAAAGCACAAATCAGTAAAAAAGGATAATAATTTTTTTTCCATTTATAGCTTCCCCGTAGCTCCATTGCTTATGCCTGTATACCAGCAGGTTTTAAGGTTCTTTAATGTTATAAATTCAATACTCAGGGTTCATTTGAAAAGCATTCATTTATTCCCTAAGGTAGTTAGCCAGAAGGCTAGCCAAACAGGGTGTCCGAATCCTCGCAGTATCTGAGCGCAAACTTATCACATCTTTTTTTGCTTCTTTTGTGTTTGAACTCAGGAAGCCTGCTGCCATCCCTCGGTTCCTTTGGGGAGCACAAGGAGTTGGTTAAAGCCGTTTGAGTCAGAGTCACTATCACATCTACAGCTTATAACATAACTATATATTATATTGTTAGTAGTTATGTTTAAAAAAAAAAAAAATTATGTATTAAAACACTTCATGTTGATCTTTCCCATATATTCATCTCTGTTGGTGATTTTTTTACATTTTCATTCAAGTATTACTGTAGCATGCGAGGGCGTGCTCAGTCCAAGAGTGGCTGGAGACTGAGGCACTGGCAGAGTGTTTACACCTTTTAATGGGCATTACTAACATACTCAAAAATTACAATAAATGACAAAATCCATCCATCCTTCCATTTTCTAAACCGCTTGTCCTGGTGAGGGTCACGGTGGCGGCATACTAAGCAGGGCGGACCAGACCTTCCTTTCCCCAGTGACAGATTCCAGCTCCTCCTGGAGGATTCCCAGGAATTCCCAGGCCAGCCGGGAGATATAATCCCTCCAGAGTGTCCTGGGTCAGCCTCGAGGTCTCCGCCCAGTGGGGCGTGCCCAGTAAAGCTGCACAGGCATCCTTACCAGATGCCCGAACCACCTCAACTGGCTCCTCACGAGAAGTAGCGACTTCTCAGAGCCTCTCCCGGACTTCTGAGCTCCTCACCCAATCCCAAAGGGTGAGTCCAGCAACCCTGCAGAGGAACCTCATTTCCTTCGCTTGTACCCGCGATCTTGTCCTTTTGGTCACTACCCAACGTTCATGACCATAGGTGAGGAAATATGCACATAAACAAAAACCTCTCTTTCGAGGAAAAAATATCGGAAACAGGTAAATCATTAACTTAAACACTTCAAATCCCATATCCCATAACTTGTCACACAATCCAGCCACTTCCAGTTCAACTCCTGTTTTCTCTCTTCTCCTTCCTCTTTGTCAGTTATTTAACAGCTGTTGGCAGCCAACGTTTCACGTGCATTACCACCACCTACTGTGCTAGAGTGTGGTCTAGAGACAGGGAAGAATATATGTATCCGACCCATCAACCCAGTTTATCTCTGAAAGGAAGCCAAAAGACTAAAATTTCTGTCTGCAGCTGCACACACCAATAAACTCTTCAGATCAATGACCTGTATTCCATTCTCTAGCACTCTCATTCTCAGTTATTCTCTATCTCTTTCATACAATCCACACTGCATCATGTTTCACTTTCTCCATTTCCCCACAGTAATCACACCTGCCTGCAGGATGTCTTGCTATTATATGTAGTGATTGATTTAATCGACTGTGCCTTATCTACAACCTAGTAATCAATTTGTCTTCCATCCTGTTTCTCCCAGTCTTTCTCCCCAGACCAATTTTGGCCTGAAACTGATGGAGATGCATCCCACTGTTCCTGCCATCTCTTCATCACCTCCACCCAAATAAAAGTTGTAGCTTCCGCTTTGCAAATTTTAACTGGGATCATCCATCTCCCTATTAAAGGTTGTTTTCTCTCTGAGCTTGCTGGCACTTTAAAAAGGGCCTTGGATTACCATTAGTGGAACCACACTCAGGTGTGCAGTTAGGTACTATTAGAGGGTGTGGGCCTCCCTCTAAGTGTTGCTGTCCATCACAGCTTGAGGGCGTGATCGCCCGCTGCGTGCCACAATTTTTTTATTGAGCCGTCCCTGTGGGATGTTTATAATGGGCATTATAGGGCATTTAAAGGGAGAATGTTTTGTTTTTAGAGAAACAGACCATATGGTCTTAATTAACCCGATAATGGGGGTTTTGTACCGCAAGGAAATTGCACCATTGCAAGGTTATCTTCTCGGAAATCATGTTGATCAGCTTGATTTATTTTCCCACGTGTGGGTGTGGTCTCCACTATCCACCCCAAGTGCCTCAGGAAGACAAATCTCTACTCCATGAGTCAATGCGGTTTTCACACTATGGACAAAATGATTGGGACATCTACACATACAGGAGCTTTTATGACGTCCCATTCTAAATCCATAGGCATTAATATCGAGTTGGTCCCCCCTTACAACAGCTATAACAACTATAACAGCTTCCACTCTTCTGGGAAGGCTTTCTACAAGATTTTGGAGTATGTCTGTTGGAATTTTTGCCCATTCTTCAAGGAGAGCATTTGTGAGGTCAGACACTGATGTTGGACGAGAGGGCCTGGCTCGCAATCTCCGTTCTAGTTCATCCCAAAGGTGTTCGATAGGGTTGAGGTCAGGGCTCTGTGTGGGCCAGTCAAGTGCCAGGAGAACGTTTCCTGCCTAACTGCATTGTGCCAACTGTAAAGTTTGGTGGAGGAGGGATAATGCTATGGGGTTGTTTTTCTGGGGTTGGCCTAGGCCCCTTAGTTCCACTGAAGGGAAATATTAATGCCTCAGCTTACCAAGACATTTTGGAAAATTCTGTGCTTCCAACTTTGTGGAAACAGTTTTGGGAAGGCCCTTTTCTGTTCCAGCACGACAAAGCAAGCTCCATAAAGGCATGGTTGGATGAGTTTGGTGTGACTGGCCCGCAGTCATAAAAGCTCCTGTAGGTGTAATGTGTAGGTGTCCCAATATGTTTGTCCATATAGTGTATATTGAAAAATACCCTATAGACTATGCTCTTACAATGGAGTTAAACATGTCAGTGATAGGGTATTCTAAGAACGTCAGTAATTTAGCACCTATATCTGGTATGTTATTATAGGCAAATTATTGGCCCACTTACAAATTTTCCCAGCCCATTCAATATTCAAATCCTGGTGCTGCCACTGCCCCATGTCCCTCTAGGCACAAGTCTATTTCTTGCAAGCTTAGTGCTTAAAATGAACTTTCTCTGTGGTAGAACTAAATAATACTCTTTCAAACTGTCGGACAAAAAGAACAAATCCACCTGCGCTGCCGCCTGTGTTGTAGGCTAAATAGAGCCTTGGATCTGTTAACTTTTTAGCTTCAGTACCTGGGCTACAGAAAGCATGACTAATTTTGTGTTGAATGCAATGATGGACTCAACAACAGCACAGGCCAATACTTAGGAGGCTCCAGGCATTGGGTATTAAAAATTATTGTCCAGTCCAATGGAGTCGTGCCTCCCCCTAGTGGAGCTTTTGAAATTTTTGAAATGATCACAAAGGCTTTTTAAAGAATGGGTTCAGAGAACTACATTTATATAAAAACTTGGATTAATTTAAAAAAAAAAAAAAAGATTAAGGGCATAAAACATGTTACACTTTTGTGGTTCTAATTCCGGATTTTTTTTTTTTAACTTCTGTTTTTAACAGCCAGTATTAAAACACTATCACATTTAATTGTTAAAATTGTAACATTTAATGCTCATAGTGTGAAAGTATTTAAAGTATTTAAGATAATTAAATTATGACAATAAGGACCCCGTAACAACTAAATGGAGTATGTTGACATTCACAACATATTCCACAAACCTGTGGAAGACCTGTTATTGGTATGAACAGATGGTGGCGACTCAACTCCTCTGTAGTGTAGAGCATGTTTGACGGAGACACAGCACAGCTCCAAATAGAAGCCAGAAGATGGCGATTAGCTGCTTTCCCTGCATTTCTGCATCACATCCCTGTCGCCCCAGCTGTGCTGCCTGGTTGCTCAAATGGCCATTTTTATGATCAGTACACTTTATTGATCTTTTTCAGACATAGAGGTAGTAATAAAGCATTTAAAATTGATTATAAATTTTTTTTTGTAGTTTGAACATACTATTTAAATATGGGTTTTACTCCACAATTCTGAACAAGTTAAGACTCAACAAGATACCACAGTTCACAAAAAAAACAAATTACTTTCTCATGCATACAACATACAACATAGCTCATACAGTTTTTCATGTAAAAATGTATTTCATATATATAAACCAACAGTGTATTTCTAGGGACAGACTGTAATTTAGACCTGTTTTTTGTTTCAGACGACAACATGTGTTGCTTTATGCCTATTACCTATTCAGTTATCCTTTATTTTAAAGGAGAGTAGCTTTTAGGACATCTGCTAGAACAGACCCTTTATCTGCAAGGTTTTCTAGAGGAATGTTAATCAACAAGTTTTGCGGACACTGGTCGTAAATTAAATCTATGAGAATCTCAGTATTTGTTTTCCACAGAAACCAATCATATTCACAACATAATTTAATCATTTAACTATGATGTAATAGACACAATCACAGATCATGGACTATAAATACAACTTTTTTGCTTTGAAAAAAACATGCCTATAAACTGGCCCAGAGAAGTAATACGAAGACTCTGGAGCAAGTCCGCCATCTTAGTCCGCCGTCTTTTTGATGAGATCTGCCCGCGTAGTCCCAGACACCGTGAAGATTCAGAGCCAAACCAGTACACTAGTCACTAATTTAATAGTTCAGCCACAGCTCCCAGGGTACAAAATTTATGCAATAAAGCATGCATTTACAACCCCTTGCCTCCTCTGTGTAAAACTGGGCTTTGTTCTGAATTTCCCCAGACAGAAGAAAAAGCCTGAAAAAAGTCTGTTAATCAAATTGCCATGTCTGAATTTTCTGTTCTGGAACAAGGAGGTGAAGGAGGCTACGTGAAGGAGGACATTCAACCTCTTTCAGGTTGTTTGCAACATCACTTAGCAGGCAGCCACGGTAGTGAATGGCCTCCATGTTTAAATCCATGTTTAAGAATAGTCTGATAAATTCAGCCACTTTTTTTAAAAAACATGCTCACTTTGAGCAGACATGCATCAGGAAAATGATCTAGGAACCAATAATGTGTAGTGTCACCGGGCAGCGAGAAAGGCAGATTAGCTGTCACTACAGCTAAATTCTTTAAATAATAAATAAAAACCATTTTGAAATTTATTTTATTCATTTTCAATGCATATTGTCATACAACACACAGAGCACATAAGACCTAACTCCATCTGTGGCACCAACAGTCTTCAAGTGTAAGTTCATCCAGGCCAAACACAGCTTCTGTCCTAGACAGATACACGTGACAGACAGACAAGGACAGATATAAGTCACATAACACATAATCAACAAAAATATACACAACATCCAAATTCTCACACACCTACATACACAAACCACTGACCTATCTTACCAAAAACCCACTGGTCTGCACCCACAAAACATCTAAGTTAATGTTCCCCTGTGCAGTTTATAATGGCCGGTAGCAGCTGTGAAAATATCTCAGCCTTGTTCCCAGGGAGAAACTCTTATCTAACCACCCATGTCCATTGTTCTGAGGGCAGCTGGGAGGCAGTCTCCACCACCCTTCTGCTGAACAGGACAGGAATATCAGGTGTTTTTTAAGGTCACTCATCTAAGCTAACTGTGTCTCACAAGGTTCTGTGAACTGTGTTCACTCACTTGGCACCACATTGGAAGACCCTTTTCATGGGAAGCAACCTGCCTGTCAACTCAAAATAAATTTTCACAGCAGAGTTATGAAAGGAAGGCTTTGAATTAAACACTGATGTCAACTAGGTCACACAGAAACCTGCGGTTGATTTGGCAACTCATGAATTTTGCTAACCAGTGCTACCACCTTCTGAATCAATAAACAATAGGTGTCATTCACCTGTATTTCACCCTCTTATGTTTACCCAACAAAATGCAAGCTCATAACTCCCGAAAGGCACACCCTTGCAGGTTTTGAACTTAACTCAACTGGAATCAAAGTAACAGTGGGGACCAGCTTGGCTCGTAACTTAGTGCCTTGGCGCAGGGCATTGTTTTTATTATGGGTGCTGGAAGAACCTGACTCAACAAGAGCCATAAATGAGACAAAGACTGAACTGGATCCAAGTTATGATTCACCACTACCCCACAAGCTGGTTCTGCTGATCATCAGAACAACATCTTTATCTTTCATAAATAATCTACATTACATTGGTCACGAAAACACAGCACATTTTTATATGGAAGACGATGCGATACCTGAGGAGCCCACATATAAGTTCAGTACCTGGAGCACCCTGCCAAAGACAAAAAAAATGTCCAGGTCTCTTAAAGTATTATTATGCAGTGTAATAATCTAAATGGAAACTAATGGGTACTAAGATTTAGTCAATATATTCAAAGGTTGGAGGGCACACAAACTTGGGGGCACACAATAACTTGGAATTTGTAAACTGTTTAGTCCATGACTGCATTCCTGGACTAAATCCTGAATATATAAAGTTTAGGTCCCTGTTAACAACGTGTAACAAAAAAAAACACTTACCCAGCCATCTCTTTGTGTTTATGCTTCTCCTCCGTTGTCATCATTATCATGTTAGCATTTGGTCTTTGACTAGTGCTTTGCTACCCCCCATAAGGTGTGTCTTACCAGCCAGTCCTATGAGACTATCTAGTTGCATGAAAAAATATTAAGGAAAATAAATGCCAGCATGTCTGTTATAGTGTCCCCAATGATTGTGATGAACCATGTCTTTAACATAGTTTGCAGTGAAAGATATTCTTTAAAGCGATGTGTTGTTTTGTAGGTGAAAGAATCACTCACCTACACTCACCAGGCCCCTTGAAGGACCAGTGTGCACGTGATAGCATTTTTGCGTGTTAGTGTGTGTGTGTGTGTGTGTGTGTGTATGGATCTGGCATGGGGTTGATGGAAAAGCCACAGTGGTCTAGTTGCACAAGTCCTTCCAAAGACTATGGATTTAGCCCAAATGGCCACAATCATAAATATAAAATATTGAACCGTAATCATGAGTCATTTTCCATGAGTCGTGAGAGTGTGCATAAACACAGAAATTATTTCTATTTACATTGCAGTTACTTATTAACTGCTGCACTGAGGGAGACATTTTTATTTAGAGCATGTGTGATTCTTTTCACCAAACCAAAAGTCCTGGTTGTCAGGGGGCAGTGTTTGTGAGGGAGGGGGAGACTGCTTTTTCCTGGGGAATTAATAGCCTACAGGAGGTGGTGGCCTTCTTCACTTTGAGTCTGAATGTGAAAAAAGGGGTCAAGGTAAAACCACAAAATAAATATAGTAAGTTTTTTTTAATAGTAAGTTTTACTTTTTTCAAATATTTAGAAAATGAAATGGTGTGTATAATTCTTATTTTTATTTTTAAAGAAACAAGAAAAACAAAGAACTAGACGGAGTGGGAAACCAGTTTGAAAGCATTTCCATATATTCAGTGTATTTCAAGTCCATACTGCTCTTTTTTCTGATTCCATTGAAAGATTTAAGCATTAGTTTAGAAGGGGGACCCTGTTGACAAACGCAGTGCCCCAAGTGATCACTCTGTTAGTTTATAGCTGGAACATGCAATATAATCACTGAAATGTATATGTCAAGAAAAAAGCTCTCAACCGTATATTAATATGTAAAGTGTCATACAACAGTGCTTATGATTTATAAACTATTTTGTGCTCTGACTGAGTTCCCAGAAGTATTATTTTCAGGGGAGCCTCCCATTATAAACTAGGGCCCTCTCAGGACTGTGAGCATCTGTGCAGCTGCAGACGTCAAAGGCGCTTATCACTCAGCTGAATAAACAAATGCGACATGTGTGGCTAAATTAAAGGATTAATACACTATTCTGTCACTGAAAACGAATGAATAACCAGCTTTTTGCAGGATTCGACTGGTCCTAACATTTGCAGTCAGGTCCACAAATATTTGGTCATTATTATTTTAGCTATCTACCAAAACACTGAAATAAAATAATGAACATGAGCTCAAAGTGCCGACTTTCAGCTTTAATTTAATTAGGTGTATGGTGTAGGAATTACAGCACTTTTTATATGCCCCCCCCCCCCTTACTAAATACAAAAGTAATCAGACAAACAAACATAATCAATAATTAAATTGTGAGTTAAGACTTGGTTGAAAATCCATTGCAGTCAATGACTGCCTGAAGTCTAGAACCCGTAGACATCACCAGATGCTGGGTTTCGTCCCCGGTTATGCTCTGCCAGGCCTGTACTGCAGTTTTCTTTAGTGTCGGCTTATTCTTGGGGCGTTTTGCCTTAGATTTTTCCTTCAGCAAGTGAAACGCATGCTCAATTGGATTCAGGTCAAGTGATTGACTTGGCCATTACAGAAGATTCCACTTCTACGCCTTTAAAAAGTCTTGGGTTGCTTTCGCAGTATGCTTTGTGTCATTGTCCATCTGCACTGTGAAGCGCCGCCAAATGAGTTTTGAGGCATTTTGCTGAATCTGAGGAGATAATATATCCCTAAACACTTCAGAATTCATCCTGCTGCTTTTGTCAGCAGTTACATCATCAATAAATACAAGGGAAGCAGTTCCATCGGCAGCCATACACGCCCATGCCGTAACACCACCTCCACCATGCTTCACAGGTGAGGTGGTATGGTTCAGCTCACGAGCAGTTCCTTCCCATCTCCATACTCTTCTTTTACCATCTGGTACAAGTTGATCTGTCCGTAGGACATGGTTCCAGAACTGTACAGAGTCCTTTAGATTTTTTTTTTTTTTGGCAAACTGTAATGTAATCTGGTCTTCTTGTTTTGGGGGCTTACCAATAGTTTACATTTTGTGGTAAACCCTCTGTATTATTTGCTTTGGTTAAGTCTTCTCTTGATTGTTGACTTTGACACAGATGTGTCTACCTCCTGGAGGATGTTTTTCATCTGGCTAATTGTTGTGAAGGGGTTTTTCTTCATCTGGGAACAAATTATTCTCTCATCCGCCACAGTTGTTTTCTGAGGACTTCCGGCCTTTCAATGTTTCTGAGCTCACCTGTGCATTCTTTATTTTTTTAAATGTACCAAATAGTTGATTTGGCCACACCTAATGTTTTTACTATCTCTCTGATGGGTTTGTTTTGATTTCTCAGCCTAATGATGGCTTGCTTCACTGGCAGTGACAGTTGGACATAATTTTGAAGGTTAAAAGCAACAGATTTCAAATGCAAAAGCCACACTTGAAATCTAGACCTTTTATCTGCTTACTTGTAATTGAACTAATGAGGGAATAACACACACCTGGCCATGGAACAGCTGACAGAGCTGAGCACTTTTGGCCCATAAAAAAGGGGGGACCGCAAATATATTGAAATTCCTACATGGTTCAACTTATTTGAATATGAATACCCTCAAATTAAAGCTGAAAGTCTGCTATTTAATTCCAATATGCTGAGGTAGAAAGCTAAAATAATTATAACTATGTCAATGTCCAAGTATTTATGGACCTGACTGTAAAAGTGGATCAATGTTTAACAGAAGAAAACAAATGCACAGGCGCTGGTTTTCCCCATTATTAATAAAAGAAGTTAGTTGATATTTCTATAAGGGCAATTTAATCTATTTTGCCTATATTGGATTCCTCTGAAAATATCTAAAACCGCAAAAAGAAAAGCTGACACAGAAACTGGTGTGTTGCATAGATTTTGACCCTGTCTCCGTCTTAATTAGTTTTCCTTTTGTTTCAAGCTCACATAACGGCTAATAAATGCATCTATGATTGGTAGTTTCTTCAAATTTCTTCATCTAGGTGGCACAGTGCTAGTACATTCTCCCTGAGAGCAACGTTTTCCTGGAAAGATAGTTTATTTTACAGGGCTCTTAGGAATATATTAAACCCCACACTTCCCTTTGGAGTTTTTTTTTTCCTGAAGAAATTTTTTTGTATTTCATTACTGAATTACCCAGCTGAGATCAAGAGAAGAGCTGGAACTGAATTTCAACATTCATTATATAGAGATACATTTTAATTCTGGAAATTACAATGTCTTTCTTTGGCCCTAATAAAACTGACTCATTTACTCTGTATACCTTTGCACATTGGAGCAGAAATGCTGCTGTAAAACTTAATAAATCCTCACCAAGGTTGAGGTAATTCTGGACCAAGTGTGTCTGGGACACGGGTCCCACACTCTAAGGGTTTGATTTGGTTTCCAAAAACTGCAAATATTTCTGAATTATGTAATGTGCAGTTTCCCCCAAGGCACAAGGCTGATGCAGAGCTGAAAGTCAATAAACCATGGTTGACAGAGCAGTTAAACAAATACATTAAGAATGATTTTTCTGTAAAGGTCAGAAATATGGACGTCATATCACAGAAAAGCTATTTCAAGATTGTGTTTTTGTTTTTTTTAAATCACAGTAGGCCTAATAAACACCCAAGTAACTAGTGAAAAGCTTATGCTTTACATTACAGCAGACCATAAACTCATACATGTATCTTAAAATAGCTTGTTATTTTTAAAATCTCAAATGTATGAAGTATGGTGTTTTCTAGCAAACATGGAGAAACAGCAGTAGCAATATAGGTCTTGTGTCATAAAAAGGCAACGTCAAGCTGAGTATCACACATTACCTCAAGTAGCCTTATCGTCACACTTTCATAGTTCCCATAACCGAGTTTAACCTGGAGCGTTGTGGCTGAGGTTACTGCATTTGCAGCATTTGTAGCTGTAATGGAAAGATAAGATGTTCCAGCGACATGTATAAAGCTCAATTTGTTTTATTACAGCAGGAGAGTTACGTCAGGCTAAGTTGTGCCTTATGGCTCTCTGCTCTCCCACATATTTAACTTGAATGCTTCAAATAAGCTACAGTTATAATTGCCCTAGTGGTATTATATTGGTAATGATAGAAACCATAGTGACTGCTTCTCATTTTGCAGTGTGTGACTGTCTTGGCCTTGCTAAGATTTTAATCACAGATAGAACTGGAATGGACTGAGGATAAAAATGGGGAATTAGTCTCACACACTAGCAAATAGCAGTATGAGTGTGTGAAAATGGGATTCTTTCTGAATTCAAGTGTGGACAGAGATCTTATCACAGGGCAGAGAAAGGTATATTCAGTTTCAATTAGTCTTTTTAGTTAAAGAATAACATGGGTTCTATGCCTTTCATTCTGCTGCAGGGCTGATTCCATTTTAATTTGTAATTCATTGACTACACTTCGCATATTTAGAATTTTATGGATATACTTTTCAGTTAGAGGAGAAACTGAATTCTATGAAATTCACTCTCAGAAAGCTGCACCATTGTCAATTAGAAACTCCCAATAAAACCTTGTGGCAATGAGCTGCATCTACAAACCAGTCTGGTATTAACTTTCAAGCGGAAATTTGCACGATGAAATATAAGAAATCATATACGAATGTTCTGGACACACTGAAAAGAATATGCTTTGAAATATTATATGTTAAATAATATACATAAATACCTCTGAACACAGAACATGAAGTATGCGTCTCTCTTTGCCAAAGTCCTGGCCATTAACAGGAAAATACATCATATTTATTTTTATACCAGATGACTTTAAAGTCAGCTGACCCTATGTCTATGAGGCAGGATTAAAAAAAGGTCAAAGCCCAAGTTTACAAAGACAGATTTTTTTTACAGGTTTCAAAATAAATTATACAGCTAGATTAATATGTTATTAGACAGAGCGAAACAACAGCACAAGAAAACAACAGCACAAAAAGTCAATCATATGAGAACAATCTTTATTCGAGTCCCTAACCCCTTGTCGGGAGGTGTTCCGCTGTTCGCCTTGACTAAGGCTGAAAATATAATAGATTTTATATCCATTCAGATTTGCAGATCATGGGATTGAAACAACTTATATTTTAACTAAAGGACTTAAAATTCTTACAATTATGGAGTTTTATTCATGTATACAAGAGCATTTACTGAAGCAATTAACTTCCTTCAGGAACATGCACTTCTGGGAAAATAATTTCTCTGGACTTTCACTGGGGAAGCAAGCTGAAAGGAACACTGCAAATAGGTCTGCATCTAAGATTAATTATTTTTTACGAAGATAAAAAGAGGTGCCCCCTTTTTTGGAACATTATATTTTCTTATTTAAGAGCAGGTTACTTAAAGCAAAATAATCATTGGGTCAAAGCAGGGCTCTGTCCTGCTTCACAATAAAAACAATAAAAGACCGGTCAGGCTTAAAAATTAACAGACAGAAAATGGCAACAGGGGGGCAGGTGTTTGCTTTTGCTGGCCTATCACCATGACCCATACCTTTTCATGGATCTCAGCTGACTTTCAGCGCTCCTTATTCAAGACAGAAAATAGATAGACCTTATATAAATAGATAGTGCATTATACAATTTACAGCATGTAAATAATAATGCTAAATTACATAAAACTTTTACTGCTGGGGCTGTATAAATTCTTCTGACGCTATCATTGGGTCTTATGGGTAAAGTGTTTGGGGTTGGCTGAGACTGAGCAACTTGATTTTAAAATCCAGCTGTTGTTAATGCTGTAATGATCGGCCATACTGCTGAGCCCAGGGATACTAGGTGGCAGTGATACAGAGTATTCTGGCCCTTTAGCAAGGCAGGAAAGCACACACACACACACACACACACACACACACACACACACACACACACACACACACACACACACACACACACAC
>JAOVYW010000007.1:8334511-8346397 GCA_025775045.1 Hiodon tergisus | reverse complement strand
AAGCCATTTTCGTTTACCTCAAAAATGAACACAAACGGCCACATCCTCACAGTGATGTTTGCTGTATCCTCAAATGAGGAGTATTCTTTAGAACAATCATGGAGCTCCTTGGAAACGCACTGAATGTTTCTAGATGGTGATGCTGCCATTGCTCACATGTTACTGTCGCCTGTAAACACTATAGCTTGTTTGGGTCAAGGCAGGGATAGTGCAGAGCAGAGCAGAGCTATGATCTCCCCTATAAAACCAGATCAATGAGGAAGATATGGAAGTGGGGGGTGGGGGGTGGAATTGCCTGTGTATGCCTGTACTCACTCAGTCGCCTCAAATAACTTTTTTAATTGAATGAAGTCTGACAGAGAATGTTTTGAATAAATTAGTATTGCAGTACTAGTCCAGAATTCTGATTCTATAAGAACACATTGTTTCAAACTGTCATTGGCAGTTACACTAACACCAGAAATTAGGTTTCAAAGCTAGAATGCCAGCTACATCAATTAGTATAAACAGATGCAATATTACTTGTACCACAATTACAAGTAGTTACATGGTTTGTTTTTGTGTTTTCACACTTGTTTAACTCTGACACAATTTTCCATGTTTCATGTTTGAGTGCATTATTTTTTGCCAGTCTAAACACTGATGCCCTTCCTCCAGTTTAGGAGTTATATAAATAGGCTGCAATATCAGAGTTGGGGGCAGCTCAGATTATGTGATGAAACCCCAGGAACGGGCTTCACAAACATCTCATAAATATTGGTTGGATATTAGAGCCCTCACTGACCCAAGTCTGCCTTGCCACCTCAGGCAAGCTGCAGCTACACGTTGGTTCTCTGGGAACAGTACAGCATATTGTATGTATGCTGACAACAACAAAATTAAAACACAAAGTAGAATGTGTTAAAACCCCTGTTCAACTTGTAGACGTTAAACTTAAAAAATCGGGTATTGCTGTAGAATTTTTTTCACCTTTTTAGAACATGGACGTGAGAATTGGTTGAGTGTATTGCAAAACAATTTCTTTAAATCTGTACAGAACAGTAAAGTGGTTGAAAGATAACCATCTTTTAGTTTTAAATGCTAAAACAGACAGAAGACAAGACCCCTTTGACCGGGTGGTCTCCGCAGAGGGCGCTGTTTCCAACGTTATCACGCGTGTCACCAAAAATTACAGTCTTTAAATCGGTTGTTGTTTATTATTTATATAAACATTTTTTTAATGATTATTGTTATTCTTTATAACCTAAGTTATTTAGACCTTTGGGGGCCTTTTTTGTAATAAACACTCATAAATTAAATTAAATCTTGGCACATTGGGAAATCTTCCCCCTTCCTCCTCCTTAGAATATAGCATATTGATTAAATTAGCACAGTATCAGTATTTATTTATTCAAATACGAGAACGTGTGGGTTCTTCTTGTTTGTATTGTTGGAAAATTAATGATTTTGTTATGCAACTGATTGTCCTTATACAGTCCTAATGAAATACCCGTATCCACCCCCGAATGCAATTAAATGCATCTGCGTGTGTAGGTCAACTAATAGTTTAGTGAATGTTGTGACGGTTCATTTGTCCCCCAAAAAATTAAGTTTTACGAATCAGGATTTAATTAAAGATGTTCTTGCCATGATAAAAATTTTCTATATTCAGCCAATTCTTTCAAAAGTTACGAAGGCATGGCAATATGAGAGTATTTCAATGAATGTTGATTTCAGAGGTCAAAGCACCACGCTGGAAACCAACATTTATCTATGTAATATGCCATCATATCATACATATTAATAACGTATTAAGTATGTGTATTACTGTAACAAACGATACCGTTGTGTACTAGTTATTATTACAAAAAATAGCCCGACTAAAAAGTACAAAGGATGATTGTATTTATACAAAAAGAGAGAATATGATAAATAAATACACGACGTGTAACATATTAATATGTCAATTAATAATAACGTGTACACAATGTGGACACATTATAGTGTGAAGTTGACGTTCTATTGTTCAATAACTAGATGTTAGGTAGCCACATGCAGCGTTAAACAAAAACGGGGATTGTCATCTCAGGGATACGAGTGCAAGGATACGTCAGACAGGGCCAATATTTCAAGTGGAAAGGCAACAACGACACAGAAATTTCGTTTTACGGCTATATAAATTTAATCATATTTTAGATTAGTGTGTTTTATTAACCTAGCTACTAAACAAATTTACCTTCTACTCGTCTCTATAGGCTCTCTTAGTATATGAGAGAACGATGTTTAAAGGGAAAAGTGTTTTTTGTTTTTTGAGCACTACTTTTGTATACTTCCGAGAAGGATTTAAAAACAATTACACGATCTTACGCAACATAATACGGAACCACACTGGAAACCTTTGTATTTGCTGAAGTATGTTCCTATTTAAGTTATTTAAAAATATATAATGAATTAACCAGGTGGTTAACAGAACGAATATCCCCCGGATCTATTTCTTTTCGGTGGCAGTGCTGCGGCCCATCTCTCCTTTCCTGTGCTGGCCGCCATCTTGAATTTTAATGTTAATTTCTGGAAATTTTTGTTTCCTCTGATATTTTACCGAAGGAATTTCATGGTGCTTCTGGGCTCGTTGTAAGGACCACCCATACTCCAACAGAAAGGTTAAAGTAAGTATTTTCCAATCATGTGTCTTGTTTGGGATTTTATAGCTTTTAATTACACTTTTTTATTGCGGATAAAAATATTGGCAGGGTGGTGTGGTGGATGGAGCTGATAAAGTCATAGAGATGAGTAGTGTATTTAAAAGGCCCCCGACTTGGTCATATTTTCAAAACACATCTTAAGTTGTGGAATTGTCTTTCGTTTTAAACCTTTGTATTTTACAGTTGTCTTTAATAGGGCCACGGGTACCTGGCTAACCAATTAGCTTGCTAGGTGCTTGATCGATTGTTTATTTCGATGTATTTTATTTGATTGTTAATATGGATTTTTAAAAATGCAAATGCTCAACTTGGTGTTTGTAGATAGCTAGCTACATGTTGTTGCAACGTCTAAAGGATATAAAATTATTATTACAATTGTTTTAATTTCGACCGGCAGTACTGAAATGGGGATACTTCAGTCACGGAACCTCTCGATAATTTAGTAGCGGCTTTACAGGTTGGAAATCATAAATTCAGGTGCGAATGAGCCGTTTTTGTTTAGCCTACTTTAATCATTTGTTACAGTTTTATGAAGTGTGGCTGTTCAACAAGAGGACTGATGTTGCAACAACCGGGAGGTGGCAGCGTTCGATCAATAATAACAAGCTCGCAAAAGATAGTTTTTCTACCCATAAATGTAAACGGTGATTGTTTATGTCCCACGCCAGTATTATAACTTTATTAAGGTGACTTGACGCCGTTGCGAGGATAAAGCATGCATTGAACACCGCCCCTTCATTAGCAGTGATTCTTTGAAAGTGTTTCGAATATAGCCCAGTTATGTAACGGTCACAAAGTAGCCATGGGTCAATTTGAGGGGCAATCACTCGTCCTGTTATAACGAATAACCTTTAACGTCGGCCACCATGTCAATGAGGTAGGCAATGAGGTTTACCTACTATCCGTCATTATATCATATTAAATTCAAAATTAGTTAGTACTAAAGCGTATTTAATTCTGCAGTTAATTTACTTACTGTGTATGCTGAATACTTTTTAGATTGTGGCGTGATAAACGCTCAGTCACTGGTGTTACATAGATGTCAATTCGATGTCCTGAGTTTTCGAACGAGGGTTTTCCAAGTTGGGTTTATTTTGCCGCTAAGGGGCAGCATAGTCAAGTTACTGGTAAACCCGGACGTTTTTGTTTACCAACAGGCTAACATTAGCCTCACAATCGACGGTCACGTGTAAATCTTGGAATTTGATTGTTATTTTAATTTGTGATTGATTTGAGTTTAAATGTAAAAAGCTTTGGACAAGCCTCCTGAGTGGCTCAGTTGGTAAAAGTACTTGCCCAAGTGCTGAATGAGGTCTATGAGCTGGAGCGCGCATGTTCGAGGCCAGCTTGTGTCATTAACCAATAGGGAGCAGGAGAGCACAATTGGCAGAGCAGCACCCGGGTTGGACTGGTAAATTGGAAAGGTTTTATATGGGCTCCTCGCTAATGATAGTATACTATTGACTTCCTGGCTGCCTTCAGGCTTGCAGCACCCCTCGTGCTGGATGTCTAGCCTGCAGAGTGGCTACACATGGAGGAGGCTAGTCTTATCTCCCTCGCACTTCTATGTGGAGGCAGGAGCCAAAATACATTGGCACAATTGGTAATTACAAATTGAGGCTTTTGTATTGTCCCTTCCTAAAATTACACATTTTTTTCTGAGTGTGTAATTTGAGAAAAATATAATTGTGAATCTGTTAATTAACCCCTTTACACATTAACGTGTTCCTAGACATGAAACTGAATGGTTTTTAGGTGTACAACCCTTGGCATCACTGCAGGCTCTCAGCATTATGGACACATGCACGTATGGACACATGCATTCTCTTTTGTCATATCTGTCCAGCATAACACCTCACTGGAACATCTTTTTGTGATTGGAACAATATTATTTGTCTCTCAACATCTTTTCAGCATGCCCTGTGACATTTAAACAAACCATTATATTTGCCATTGTTTGCATTTGTACTATTAAATTGTTTCAGGAAAGAGAACTTCAAAGTAATTTGGAAGTCAAATGTCATAAACAGAAATGCATGATGGATGTTTTTAAAATGTTATTTATTTAGGGGATTTAAAGGTATTGTAGGGTTGGGTGATATGGTGGTATTCAAACTAATTTGTTACACTTGATTTCCTCGTATTTGTTCATGTTGTGTTTCTTGCAGACTCTACTGTTTGTTTTGTTTTCTAATGGTAGCTAGCTGAGGTACTCTTTAAGATAATAATTGGTTGGAAGCAGTGTAACAACTGCCCACGAAGCAAATCTTCTAACAAGAGAAACGATTAGCTCATCACTTGGTACCAATTGTACCCTCGATTTTTCGACTTCAGAGAGTGATGTCACTGTCCATCGCAAACTTGCGTGTGTTTTGTTTCTGAGCAGAGCATTTTATAGAATCAGAAGTGGTGAACCAAAGAAAAAAAGTTGGTAGCTCGAGGGGGTGTGGTAAATCACAAATATTGGCATGCTACAGGTATTGTACAAAACTGTGCCTAATCGCTTTTATAAAACATATTTACAATTAAAAAAAAATATATATACTTTTTTTGCTTAAACTTACAATATTTTACAAAAAGTCAGTGGTACCGACTCTCACCACTAGGTACATTAATTACATTGTCAGAGTCTACAAACTGAACACTGGAAGACAGGCAATAGAGAGACAGAGTAGGCTCTATGTTTCCTCTCCTTTTTTTATACTCGCACTAAAACCGTCACCCTGAATAGACGTATGACACAATCTACTTCTATTCATTGTGTTGATAACAGACCGGAATGTACAATAAATATGTATGCAAGTTATAATTACAGTAGATTCACTTGACCAGAAAAAAATAACCTGCATCTGAAATAAACAAATAGGGTACCTTTTAGTTGATCATTGTCTGCAGTTATATGGTCTGCATATCTATAATAATGAATGTATACGGCACGTGAGAAATAGGCAGTAGTCGTGATTGTATTTCAAACACGAGTTGATTCAATGTACAAAACCCAAACCTTATAGAATGAAAGTTGCTTCTTGTGTTGAATTTGTTAGGGGTTGCTCAAAAACAATCAAGTTTTAATCTATGAGGTCCATAATATTGAAAATGGCAGATGGTTGATCGAATCATCACTTTAAATCAATAAATTACCTAGAAAATGATCAGGTTAAAGATAGAAAATGTGTTTTACCTAGCCGGCTGTTACTGCAATCAAATGTGCTTGGTGTTTGAGTTATAATTAATTATCAAAAAATACAATGGTCTAAAACCTAACATTATAAATTCAGAATAAAATTACTAGTTATTGTAATGTAATTTTATTTTAAAGTAGAATGTTGAATTCTTCAGTAGTTGCAAAAAAGATGATGGTTTCAGAACTTTTCTGGTACAGAACAGAATCTCGGAATGAAAAAGTTGTTGGCCCTTGTCACAGATGGGCTATTGCAGCATATGACCACAACCAATGCTGGTGTCAATAGTACAGGCTGGTGACGGCGGTGTAATGGTGTGGGGAATGTTTTCCTGGCACACGTTAGGTCCCTTGACTCCGATTGAGTAATGTTTGTATGCCACAAAGTATCTGAACATTGTTGGTGATCAGGTGCTTCCCTTCGTGGCTGCAGTTTATCCCTCATCACATGGGTACGCCCTGCAGGATAATGTGCCGTGTCACAAAGCATGTATTGTCTCAATGGCTCTAAGATCATGACGGCAAGTTCTGTTTACTTGAATGGCCTGCACAGTCCCTAGACCACAATTTAAGCATCGTTTGGGATACGATGGAACAGTTGATTTGCTACATAAATGTATCGCCGTTCGATTTGCATCTACCACATGAAGCCTTCACGTCAGCATGGCCCAACATCCCCGTGGAACCTTTATGATACCTTGTAGGATCCACGCCCTGAAGAATTCAGGCTGCGGCAGAGTGGGGAGTGGGGGGTAGGGGACCCAGTACTAGATGAGTGTACCTAATAAATCGGCCACTGAGTGTATTTCAAGCCTTGTGTCATCTTTCAAGCCTTGAGTCCGTCACCTCTGCCTCTCTGTGTCTGGTCAACCGATTGGCACGCCTGGCACTAGGCTCTCGTGGCAACGTTTGGCAAGAAGTCGAAGTTGGCAGCATGATGTTATTGCCCGCTTCTAGTGTCCCCCTTACAACTACAGTGAAGTGTTGAAACTGCTTTCTCAGTGAAGCCATGAATGTTTCCAGTGATTGCAATGGCAGAACTGCTCTCTGCAGGTCAGTGTGTCTTTCCTGTGAAAGAAAGGCAAATAGTTGTAATTAAACCTCTGAAGATCATTGTTTCTGAGCCTTGATGTTGAAGCTACCTCCAGACGTTTTAGCGCAGTTGTTTGGTGTTGTCACATGGTCTATTCATGTCATTCGATCTGTCTGGCTAAGTTATGACGTGATCCGTTTGTCTACTCTATCCTCTTTCTGAGAGCCACTTGTTTTTTTCTCTCAGTCTGCACCCATCTTTGTGATACATGGACTCTGCACGTTGTATTGACTAAGAGTCCAGAAACTTGCAGAACTGCAGTTGAAAGTGAAATTAAAGGCAGAAACGGCTGTTTTTTATAAGCACCAGTTGGTCATTTGGTTTGTTGACGTTCAGCTTTATTTTAAAGCGGCTGATAAATTTACCAGTTTGGATTGTGTGCACCTGTCCACCAGCTGGCTCGGGCAGTCCTCCTCCTGAACTTTTAAGGCCTGCTTCGTCTTCACCCCATCAGGGCCTCCGTGCCTGTCATTGTCTATGTTCTCTGTTTCTATACCCTTGGGGCATTGATGTATCAATTGAACATTTTGCTGTTCCTACAGCCACCATTTCTTGTACATTATTCAGGGTACATGTATGGTAGAATAGCCAGCCTGCTTTGTGCAATGTGGTTGAGTTTGGCCAATAGAGATATTGCTTTGTAAGTGCAACTGATGTGGCATGGAAAGACAAGTGAAGGAGCAGAGCATGTTGACATGGTTACTGCACCCTTGTCCACAGGAAACATACCTGGGCTCACCTCTCCCCGCACTACACGGCACCTTTAATACAGAGACTAAATGCAACTGGATCGGGCGACTTGGGGTTATGAAGTGGCTGGGAGAATCCAAGAACATGGTGCTAAATGGCAGGCGGCACGGCAGCAGGTTCTCCAGTGAGCGTCCCCCGAGCCAGTCCCGGCTGCATCACTCCCAGCGAGCCCAGCTGCGCCACAACAAGAGCTCCCCCAGCAGCAGGAGATGCAGCCGACGTGAGTTCCCTGCCTGCCCAGCCCTGTTGCCGCCGTCTACGGAAATGTTGAGATGACTTACCAGGCTTTTGTTTTACCTGCACGGGCCATGATGGTCTGTCTCCAGCAGACCTACGTAGCCTCCGGTTTTACGGGTTCATTGATTTCTACCCATAGAATGCTTACTGAAGCAACTCCTTACTCAAGGGTCCGTGTAACTGGGAGAATCTTTGTTTAATGTGGCCTGTAGTTGGTATACTGAAAAAGCTTACATTCCCTGTATTGTTTCCTGTCTGTGACTTCCTGTCCCACATTCATAACTTGATGAGGCTGTACTGCAGTGATTTGAAATCTTTATGAAGTGGAAACATTGGTTAATTTTGAAAGAGGATGAGAGCTTTAAAGGACCAACTGAAAAATATAGGAAAAAAGAAATCGTCACACTGTGTGAATATAATGATAATGAAAAATCTGTCTACACAAACAGAAGTTTAAATTCACATTCAAGCCATAGAATGAATGAATGAATGAATGAATGAGCGAATGAATGTCTCATCCCAGAACTGAGAACTGTCAGCTCTTAAGAATTACTTCTTTTTCCCCTCAGGTTTTAATGCCACGCCCCTGGAGGTGGAGAGACGCTATGTCCCCTCTTCAGGAATGACTGCCAAGGAGCTCTGTGAAAATGATGACCTCACCACCAGCCTGATCCTGGACCCCTACCTTGGCTTTCAGACCCATAAGATGAACATCAGGTTTGTGCTGCTACCTTGTGTTTGGCACAGTGACTAGGGTTTTCCCCGGAAGCCTTCTTCAGTAGTTTAGTAACATATATGTTTAGTTTGGGATGCTATGTTTCCTGAGGCCAACAATTGTATTATTTCTCCACTGTTATTTTTAATTTGGAGAAGTATGCACAAAAGTTGAATGTGATTGCATTGTATCGTAGGTTTCGACCTATTAAGGGGAGACAAGAAGAGCTGAAGGATGTGATAGAGCGCTTCAAGAAGCATGACAACCTGGAGAAGGCTTTTCATGCTTTGACTGCTGGAGAATGGGCCCGGCACCACTTCCTCCCCAAAAACAAGGCCCACGAAAAACTCTTCAAAGAGCATGTAATGAATTATTAAAATAACACTCAATTACTTGACACAAAGTTTTTTTAATTCTCTTTCTTCACACCAAAAAAGTTCAATTGGATGCTGGTTCTTATGTGCAGAACTCTGTTTCGTTTGCAGGTGTTTGTTTATTTGCGTATGTTTGCGACCGACAGCGGGTTTGAGATTCTGCCTTGTAATCGTTATTCCTCGGAGCAGAATGGAGCCAAAATCGTTGCAACGAAAGAGTGGTAAGCCGAATAACTTGCGTTCCACGTTGGTCTCCTTCCAATGTGCGGCAATGTGGAGATTAAAGCGCATTTTCACGGCCCGGCAGGAAGAGGAACGATAAGATCGAGTACCTGGTGGGCTGCATCGCCGAGCTGTCGGAGAGCGAGGAGAACATGCTGCTCCGCCACGGGGAGAACGACTTCAGCGTCATGTACTCCACCCGCAAGAACTGTGCCCAGCTGTGGCTGGGGCCCGCTGCCTTCATCAACCACGGTACGGTACCAGCCGCACCTCAGTGTGACCGCCATTCACCCGCTGTACCACCTCATCAAATAAATTTTTTTTTGTGCTTGTTTTGTTTTGTTTTCCATTATCAGATTGTCGGCCAAACTGCAAGGTGAGTAATTTTTTTTCCCAGGTTAAGTTTATCGATACAAGCTGTGTCAGCTCCTGGCTGAAGGAAAAGCCCTAAATACATTACTTCTGTGTTTCAGTTTGTCTCTACTGGCCGAGACACTGCCTGTGTCAAGGTTCTGAGGGACATTGAACCAGGAGAAGAAATCTCTTGTTACTACGGTGATGGCTTTTTTGGGGAAAACAATGAGTTCTGTGAATGCTACACTTGTGAAAGGTATTAGCCACCCCCCACCAAAAATGCTTTTTTAAAAATATCTACCTTCTGGTCATGTTTATTTGAGAGAGGTTTTAAAAATGTGTGTGTTCACTGTTTTATGTCTGTTTAATTCTCCCCCCCCTCCACCAACAGACGAGGCACCGGTGCGTTCAAATCGAAAGCCGGCCTGCCAGCAGCGCTCCCCGTGATCAACAGCAAGTACGGACTGAGGGAAACGGACAAGCGCCTCAACAGGCTGAAGAAGCTGGGAGAGGGCAGCAGAAACTCGGACAGCCAGTCGGTGGGCTCCCACACGGACGCAGACTCTCAGGAAACGCCTGATGCACATTCTTGTAAGCGTGCCCAAACCCCACCCCCACCGTGCCGGTTTCAGGTGTTACCGCGTCGTTGACAAAGCGAAATGCATCACGGTTGATCTGACCATCTGTGTCTATTGCACCAGCAGCATAACAAATATTTAAACATGTTGACAGATTTATTCAGCCGTTCTCGTTTTTGGAATTCACTGCATTTGTCTGGAGGTGGTTTTTCCAGCTGCATTTGTTATACCTTTTGGATATTATGCTGGGTGGAATAATTATATCTATCTTTATGTTCTCATGATGCTGGATCATGATAAGTACCTAACTTTTTTTATTTTCTTCTTACTTTCTCCTGGTTTAGCTGCAAGAAAAAGGACGTCCACCAGTGTGAAAAAGTTCAGCAAAACCCGGACTTTAACCAGACAGTCTCTGTCGAGAACTCCTACTTCTACCTCATCTTCCAAACAAAGTCAAATGACTAACTCCAGGGTACCAAAGAGACTAAAATCAAAACCCACAAAGCCTTTGCTCACAAAAGTCAAGCTAAGGAGTCGGTGCCGGGGCTCAGAGCAGAAGGCTTCTGGTAAGATAGACATGGGAAGCTTGAGCCTCAAGGATCCCAAAGTGGTCCTTTGCAAGAACATCTCGCTGAGGAAGGAAAAGGATAGTGGAGGACCGCTAAGGGTGGAGGGGACGAGGGGTTGCTTGACGCGCCATGCCGCGAAAGAAAACAATCATGACTCTTTAAAAGGTGCTCCTTTGTGCGAGGGGAGTATACCGTGCACTTACAGAACTCGTAGGTCAGCCAGAACTCTGTTGAACGCTCAGGAGGCTGACGACATTAAGCTTGAACCAAATCCCATGGAGGGCCACATCCCCATTCCAGGCGGCGTGGTTATTAAAACGGAGCCTATGGACTTTGAGGAGTACGTAGCACAGGGACTCGCGCTAACCGGCCCTAGCCTAGAGGCAAGCTGTCCCAGGAAAGGGGCCTGCCCCCGGCGAAAACGGCTTCAGATGAAGCCGGATCACGCTGTTAAGCTGGAGGAGAAGGACGCCTACGGGGGACCATTCACCCAGGGGGGCATCCCCGACCTACGCGCCGCTGCCCGCGTCGCGGATATGGCAGACTGTGGGAAGATGCTCCTCGGCCTCCCCAGCAGGTCGCTGGACTGTAGCGGGCTGGCCAACGGCGGCAACAGGAGGGAGAGGTCCAAGGGCAGCTGCCGGGCCCCGGGCAAAGGCAAGAAGAAGCGGCGGATCACACGCTACGACGCGCAGCTGATCCTGGAGAACAGCTCGGGGATCCCCAAGCTGACGCTGCGCCGGCGGAGAGACAGCAGCAGCAGCAAGACCAACGAGCCCTATGAGGCCGCCGCCGACTCCTCCAAAATCAGCATCAAGTTCAGCAAGGACCATGACAAGGAGCGGAGCAGCTCCTACGTAGCCCAGCTGAGCAACGGGTTCGGCCCGGCGGCCCACGGCAGTTCTGCCAAGCTGAAGATCCAGCGGAAGCGCGAGGAGGACAACCGCGTCGTCACTCAGGCACATTCGGACGAGGTCACCTCCAATGGCGTCGCCCCGGGGGAGCTGGGCCATGCCCTTGAGTGCATCAGCGGGGGATATGAGACTCAAAATGACACTGAGGAATCCTCATCGGAAGAGGAAGACGATGACGATGACGACGATGAGGAAGAGGAGGAAGAGGAGGAGGAGGA
>JAOVYW010000007.1:8298109-8323173 GCA_025775045.1 Hiodon tergisus | reverse complement strand
TTGTGAGTATTCCTCCCCAGGCACTGCCACAAACGGAAGCTGGCTCCCACAATACCGCCCCGCCCCGCGTAGAAACACCCTCCGAGGCCGGCCACCACATCACAAACTGGTGGACTGAAGCAGAGTCTTCCATTTCTTTTCCTTTTTTCCCCGCCACACCCCGAAACGGTGTAAACGGCTGTGAAGGAACTGAGCTTGTCTGTTCACAGCTCGCATTAGAGTGACTTGATGGATGTGTCGGAGCTGGGGTCGGAGTGTGAATAGAGGACACCTTGCACTCGCAAGTTAGTAGGAATCCACAACCCAACCTAAAATTGACAACCTGAAGGTTAAAAAAAGCTTCAAGTCGGAAACTGCAGAGAAATGTATCTGTATTCTATTAACACAGGTAGGTTGGTTTAACAAAGAAGCAGATGGCTAACATGTGAACACATGAGTGTTTTAGCCATTTCCGAAGCCTTTCCGTTAAACCCTGAAGAGGCTGGGGTCAAGCTAAGTCAGGTGTTCAGAGCCTTTGTTGAACTGGGGTCATTGAGGCCAGCACACTGGGACGTCCTGAGCCAAGATCGGCTACAGCCACTCATCTCAGAGCGGAGCAGGGAAGGTCATCTGAGGGAAAAACCTCTTTGAATCTACTGAGACAAGGAAGTAGATCAGGTCTTTAGAATGAAATCACAGAAGTATCTAGCTAAGTAGTAGCTGCCTTTGCCTGGCTAGTTTGCACAAGCATATTTTCAGTTGCTAGCTCACTGAGGCGTACTGGAACTGCGGAAAACTTTTCCCTCCAATATCTGTAACTGCCTGATATTGACATTGTGTTGTTTTCAGTTTTCAGCTGATGCCCTCACGGATGGTGAGGCACTTTTGAAACGCTTCCCTTTTTTCTGACTTTATTTTCTTTTTCTTTTGCCTAAACCAGCATTTCTAAGCATTTTTGTCCGAAATGGCAGGGAGAAAGTACAGCAGTCACAAGAGCAGGCATGCGCCATTCCTGTCCCTGTGACCTTCATTAATGTTGACCTTCCTGCTATTGTCTGGCAGCTGGGCGGCTCCTTCCTGCTGGGGGTGGGCACCTGGGTGCTGGTGGACCCCACCGGCTTCCGGGAGATTGTGGCGGCCAACCCCCTCCTCTTCACGGGTGTTTACATCATCCTGGCCCTGGGTGGCCTGCTCTTCCTGCTGGGCTTTCTGGGCTGCTGTGGGGCCATCCGTGAGAACAAGTGTCTGCTGCTCTTTGTGAGTCAACCTGTTGGGACTTCCTCTGGGCACCTGGAGTGGGCGGTCAGACAGAAACTTATTGATTAATGTTGGACATTAAGGAGGGTTGTAAATACCAATTAATGAAACTAATCCAGTCATTTGTGTGAGGTTGAACAGAGTGGTGAAGTTGCTTTCTGTGCCTTTAATTAAGTTTCCTCTGTCCCTGCAGTTCTTCTTGCTAATCCTCATCATATTCCTGGCAGAGCTGGCTGCTGCCATATTGGCCTTTGTGTTCCGGGATCATGTGAGTGGTCACACGGTCATGAATCACACAGTGCGCTTCTTCCTCCTGTGTCTTACACACGCGTGTGTTCACAGCTGACCCGAGAATGTTTCACGAAGGACCTGAAGAGGCACTACCAGGGCTACAACAACACCGATGTCTTCACCTCCACATGGAACACCATCATGACCACAGTAATTTCAATCAAACCCTTTCTACCTTTCCATATGTTGTCTCAAACACTGATAAATGGCTAGTAGAATGGGCTTTTGGACGTTGACAGACCTTTTTCTGCTGACATTGTAAGTGTGTTATACTCTGAATAGTTCAAACGGCTCATGGCTCTTCGATGGGATGAATGGGTGATACTGGCCATATCCGGATGTGAGATGGAGCGGTTGAGTGAGGGTCACTTTCTCTCTACAGTTCAACTGCTGTGGGGTGAACAGCCCTGACGACTTTGACGAGAGCCTCTTCAGGCTCATCAACCCCAGCGACTCAGTGCCGGAAGCCTGTTGCCAGAGGAACGGTCACCCTGGAGATGTGACCTATATCAGCAAGGAGGACTGTCTCTTGGGCAAAATGGATTTCCGAAACAACAAGGTGGGACATTCCCTCTAATGTACTTCAGCCACTCTGAGGGACGGACACCTGGAACCGTAGAGTTGGCCTTGAACTGCCCCTTTTTCACTGATCAACTATAGGTTTACTTAGCAGAGTAAGATAAGAGACATACCCAAATTTATAACATTAGATTATGTGCAATCATTTTAATGAAATGAAGTGTCAGTTCTCAATGAAGAATTATTGCCTGTTGAAAGATCTATTCAGCAGAATCCTATTTAATATAGCGCTTCTTAACAAAGCAGGCTGACACAGAGGAATATACAATAGGTAGGAATAAACAAAAACAGATGGGGTGAAAAAAAATGGGATAGAAATAAAACTGGCAGGTCCGTAAAGAAACAAGGATGAGAGGAGAGATTGGAATTTAACATTTAAATCGTAGCTATCTCTCAGAGGGTCTCATGGGGTTTGGTGCTCATTTTAGAGCTTAATGTGCAGATAGCAGAGCAAATTTAGATGTTGGTGAACCATGAATAATTCAGCTTATGTATTTTATTGAAGACTCTTCCCTCCACAGCAGTCCAAGCTCTAATCAAATGCATGGGCATGACCTAAAAAGTTGTGTGGCATACAGAGGGGTGGTGTTTTCAGCCAGTTTTTTCCCTGAATATGGAGCCTGCAATTTGTGAAAGCACTGTTGAGACTTCATAGACCAGGGGTAGGCAAGATCTCTTCAGGTACTCAGGGTTTACATGTCCTGAGGTTCATGGCACTCCGTGAACAACCACCTCAAGTCTTTGAATGATTTTAGCTATTGGGACACCATTTGCTCAAGTCCATGTTAAATGTGATACATGAGACGTCTCTATCATTATATAAAAGGAAAAGTTACAAATGATTTAATCTAGTCAAAGTCATTTTTGTTGTTTTGTTGTTATATGTACAGCTAGGCTGCAATATCATCCAATGATTACATAATGCTTTTTGAGCGATTTACCTGGCATAACTAATACATTATTTAATAAATTAAATAATTTAAATAATTAATAAATTATGAGCAGTCAAGATAGTAGTAAAAACGATGGTAGTAAAAACGTAATCAAGAAACGCTCAGAACTTTCAGCGGTGCTGTACAAAGTTTTCTATTAGATTTAATATTAGCCTTTTACCCTTTCTTGGGCCATACAATTGAAGTAAAGTGACAGTGTCTCAACAGCGGCAGGTAATCGCAACCTATGCATGTAACTTTTTCCATTACAACAGGGCTGTTATTCCGCAGTGGTTGACTACTTTGAGATGTACATCTATGTGGCTGGAGCGCTGGCCATCGTGGTGCTCACTATTGAAGTAAGACTATTTTTTTGAATAAGTAACCCAAGCCCATTTTCATTAATAGGACAGGAAGGAAATTCTTCATTTGGAATAACCCAACAGTAGCACTGCTGAGTACCCATATCAACATCTACGGCTACATCCACAGCCACATCTATAGCCAGATCCACTGAAAGATCCACAGCCACATCTATAGCCAGATCCACTGCCAGACCCACAGCTACATCTACAGCTACAAGCACAGCCACATGGACAGTTAAACTGACATCCGGGGCCACATACTCAGCCACTGCTGCCGACTTTCCAGGTGTTATAGTGACATGGTGTGGAGAGACGTAGTACTGCAAACTGAAAGATTTTTTTTTGCTAAAATTGTTTGCTCTGCCCTAATAACCCCTCAATATGCTGTTAAACTAGTGTTCTTTTTGTGTTAAAACCATTAGTGCTGTCAGTAATATTTTGAATTTGTTCAATTTATGTTAATTTAAGCCCATAAAAATTTTTATAACTAAGTTTTAAAGGTAACAGTCTTCTGTTAACTAACTGGTTTATCTCTCTTTCCTGTTTCATCAGCTCTTTGCCATGGTCTTTGCAATGTGTCTCTTCAGAGGAATTCAGTAGGCCTGGTATACTGTACAAGACGACTTCTCAAAAGGGAAATTGCAATACACAGAAAGAGACACAATTTTCTTTTTCTTTTTGCATTGAAAAATTGGGGAAACACTGATCGAAGTTGTACTTATAGCTGGACATTTGAGGTGTGAGTTCAGAGCAAAATCATTTCATGGGGTGGAAAAAAAATCAAACCAGCAAGATTGTAAAGTAGTTGGACCTGGTTACTGCTGCTCATCTTGTGCCGCAGGGGAAGAACACACTGCACTGACATTCGGGTTAAGAATATTTATTCCGAGAGAAGCTGACTCAGCTGTATAGAAGTATGTGTTTAAGTAGACCTTAGATTTTCTTCCCAACCCCTATCTCTTCTGCACACACCCCTGTCAGACCCACACTTTTGTTTGTTGCTGTTAAATTTTATTTGTCTTATTTGTATGTGTGTGTGCGTGTGTGTGTGTGTGTTCCAATATTGGAAGCATTTTATGTTATGTGTTTTAAATTTTTTATTATTTTGGTATAGTTGTTGTTCACTGCAATAAAATTATATGTAATTTAGCTGAAACGTATTGGTATGAATTTGTATTAAAATCAATAAAAGGTATAAAGAATTTAGAAAGGCTTGTGGATTCTTGACGTTAATGTGACTACACATATCACCATGGTGACGTCCTAAAGTGCTGTTTTGCTCTTGGTTGTAGAGACATATAGAGCTATAGTTTTTTAGCTATTCTGTTTGGTTCCTTTTTAAATATAATTTTCAAGTACCTTGAGTATGTTTTATATACTATTTATAAATAGTTTTACTTTTAAAAAGGATTAACATTTGTAATTATATCCTTTCAAATTTTGGTGACCAGACAATTCTGTAGCAACTAGACCGAAATCTATACTATCCTGTAGCAAAATCAACAGTTAGAGATAAACTATAACATTTATTAAGCTACACATAAGGAATTATAGCAGCCTCTATGTGTTACATCTCATCCAAAATAAATCTTACTCTTTTGGGAATGGAAAAGCACATGGATTTGAGTTGTTACCTGCTGATGTAAAGTCCTGGATATATCCAACTCAAGTGAAGTACACCAATCAACAGCAGTCTCTTCCAGGTTTTGTAACCCACCACATATGGTCTTTTAGTCTATCGGTCTATCGTTTTCCTAAACTTTTTGTGATCTTTCAGGACTTACTTATGAACGCTCAAAATCACTTAAAGTTTATTTAGCTGGTGCTATAATTCAGTTATGCAACAAACACTTTTTTTAATGTCATACAGAATTCAAGAAATCATTGTTTTTAAGATTAAAATATTTTCTGTCTGCTGGTCATTACTCAGATTGCTGCATACCATTATTTAAAAGTTGATATACAACTACTCTATTGCCTTCTGGGTACGATCCAATTTTCACTTACCACAGTGAAAATTGGTTAATCATTTGATAATAATAAAGTATTTAAGTTTGTCGGGAAAAATTACTTGAAATGTGGAATGGTCGATATTATAGGTATGGCTTTATGCGACTTGCAGATGCTATTAAAACCGTTAATAAAACAGTGATTGCCTACCCGGCTGTCTGTACTCCACAACAGTAGGTGTCAGTGTTTTATTTTGTTTTGCGACAGAAATTCAAGATGAATTCCAATGTCATATCTATGGTAAATTGTGGCTGGCATGTCTCAACATACACATCCTGATTCTCTTCCGACTTTGGAAGTTGGTTTGTTCTCTTTAATCACAGCCAGTGATTAATAGAATTTCCGTTATTTGTTAAGAATAAATGCAGGGACATGAATAACTTTTATGAATAAAGGCTCTACAGCGGCTGGGCGTCTATGAAGGTCAGTTTAAATGGGATTTATTTTGTAAAATATCGGAATAGAATAAAAAAATAGAATTGACATATTGAAATATCTCAGACAGGACTGTTTCATAGTTATTTTGTTGTTTTTAAATTAAATTAGTTTTCATGCTTCTCACTTACTGCTACACGCACTTAAACGTTGTGGCAGAAGTAAATGGCTAATTCGAAATATATTGTAACAAATTAGGGATATTAATTATTCGGCGGTATTAAAAAGTAGATAAACGACCGTTGTAACACACTTAAATCAGTTTTTCACTGGTCTGTAAATGGAGCACGAATATGAGTCGAAGGTACTGGTTAAAAATATCAGGACTTTCCTTACGAATTTCACTTGAAAATGGTAATGTGCTTATGCTAGTTCACCGACTGTCCAAGGTTATTGGCTGTAAAGTCTAATCTGTATTGTAATATAAACTAGCTGGTTTTCGTCCAGTGGTACTTCTGTGCGTTCGTATGCATTTCATTTAGTAATTGAAGGTAATCGCACTTGTTGATGCAGCTGAAACACTATTTTAGCTGTGTAGCTTCATGTATTGTGTTTGTCGCATGGTTAAGGTGGGAATCTAGTGCTTTTAAACTCACAAGCTGTAAATTGAGATTAACAGTCATATACGTAAGTTAAAAGTAACCTTTACACTTTGTTGCCTCTACACTATGTATTCCATTTGTTAGAAGTTTTCTTGTTTTAGCCATGGTTCTTAACAAAATGAGTCTCATGCGTGCTTTTCTTCTGGCTCTTAAAGTGGTGCAGCCCGTTAGTGGGTCCCAGCATGTGTCCGCCTGTGAAGTATGGCTCCCGGGGCCCGGCTCTGATACCACGGATGAAGATCCAGCACCGTGTCTACTACATCACGCTCTTCTCTGTGGTGCTGCTGGGCCTTGTGGCCACCGGCGTCTTCCAGTTCTGGCCCCACTCCATCGAGTCCGCATTGGACCGGGGCGGGGGCCGGCGCAGCGTGCACGACGCGCCCCTTGTTCACCTGCCCTCCTCCAGCCCCATCCCGGAGCGGGGCGACCTCAGCTGCCGCATGCACACCTGTTTCGATGTGTACCGCTGCGGCTACAACCCCAAGAACCGCATCAAGGTGAGACCCAAGCCACCAGTGGCAGACTTGACTGTTCAGATATTAGTTACATCACTTTGAGAATGAAAGTGTGACTCTTGGGAAAGTAAGCATGAGCAGCGAGCGCTCTGATGGCTCTTTTGAGTAATGCAGAGGAACACGGATTGCTAGTTTAATCCAATGTAGAAATTTAGCAATTTGCTTCCCATTAATTAGTCTGTATATTGGAACTAAACCTGCTTTGTTTTGTCAACTGTTGGGATCTTTGGTATTTGATTCCTGTTCACTCCTGTACATTGTTACAGTTCCATTGCTCTGCTAGCCTGTACAGTTGTGAGAAATAAAAAGGAAATGATGATAAACAGTGCCATTTTAAGTATTTTTCAGTCACCCTGCACCACATACTTCAAATGTGACTGGGGAATTTTGTGCAGGTGTACATCTACCCTATGCAGCGCTATGTGGATGAGATGGGTGTGCCCATTAGCAGTACCCCACTCTCACGTGAGTACAACGACCTGCTGAGTGCCATTTCCGACAGCGACTTCTACACCGACGACGTCACCCGCGCCTGCCTATTCATCCCCTCCATTGACGTGCTGAACCAGAACTCTCTGCGCATCCGGGAGACGGCTCAAGCCCTGGCTGCGTTGCCAAGGTGACCCCACTAGCCACAACCCGCAGATCAACACCGGTTCAGACAGACCGCTTTAAACGCCTCATCAAGCATAAAGTAGTCTGCTTGAAGTTCTGCACTGTTTCAAACAAGAAAGTTAATTGATTAAGCCAGCTTTTCTGCTCCTGATGCTATCTGTAATTCTGAAGAGCGCTTGCGTTTCACAGATGGGACCGAGGGATGAATCACCTGCTGTTTAACATGCTGCCTGGGGGGCCTCCAGACTACAACACTGCCCTGGACGTGCCCAGAGACCGGTAACAACTCCAGTTGTTAAGGCTGAAGAGAAATGACCAGAGCTTCCACTACACTTATACAGAGCAGTGAATAATTACTGCTGTTTAACTGTACCGGCTAGGGTGGGGGGGGTCTTCACAAGTTCAGAAAAAATCCAAGGTACATGATCCCATATAGGCGATGGCCTGTGTGGAGGAAGCTCAGGTCAGAATACCACCCAAGGGCAACGATGGTTATACCAATTAGAGTGGAGCTTTCACCTATCATGTTTCCTATAGAGATATTAGGATACATTAGGTAGGTAGGATGCATGAATTGTCCAGGATCATAATTTGCTGGATGGAAGATAATGTAGGTGGTGAAAGTTAATGGATAGTACATTGGCTGCTGTTGAACTCAGTCGATGAAAAAAGTCATGTAACTATTTTGTAGTCATTCTGTTGTCTTAAGAATTAGTCATTCTTAAGATTCCACATTTTTGAGGTGTGAATACAAACACAATTGAGATTGATTTTGATTTTCATAGGAATGCTACTTTGGAGGAAAGCTGCCTAACATTCTTAGGATCACCACTAGGGGGAAGCAGTGTTGAAATGTGCTCGCTTGAACCTCTGTTGTCAGTCTTGCATCTTACGGTCAGATCAATTATTTATAATAGTTACATGTAGGTTTTAGTTTTTATGCCTCAGAGAATGTAAATACACTGCATATGAGGTCTGCATATGCGGTAGATCAGGGCTTTGTGTGTGAATATATACAAATCTCGGTCCTTTGAGATGTATGACCATAACGCATTCTGTTAATTTATTTGTTATATGTAATTTCCAGTTTTATGTTCTCTGTTTTACTGCACTTTGTGTGTTGATGACAATTTAGGTTGTAATGCCGTGGTAACCGCCTTTTAAATGACTTTGAATAATTAAAATGGTGCCAATGACCTTGCCTTGGACTTTAAAATTTGTGTTCATTTTTTGTTTGCATTTTAAGTAATGTGCAACTTTGGACCTGTATAAAAGATTAGCAATATTTAAACTGTGCTAGCGTTGGAAGAGAGATACAAAGGAGGACTTGTTTTGTGTTGTCCTTAGGCATCTTTGCGTGGAATGTTGGTACTTGGGAACCCGTGCAGACGTGTGTCTGTGAGCTGATGTAATGCCTGTTTTAGGGCCCTGCTCGCTGGGGGTGGTTTCTCCACCTGGACCTACCGCCAGGGCTACGATGTCAGCACCCCTGTGTTCAGCCCCCTCTCAGCCACGGTGGAGCTGCCCGAGAGGCAGCCTGGGTGAGCAGTTGGGTTTCTCCACTTGGGCTGCTCTTTAACTGCTGCCCACGATCATGCCCATTTTTAAAATTTATTATCTACTTTGGCCCGTGCTGTTGATATCCAGCGCTGAAGCGGTTTGTGGACGCAAACCCATGCAGTCCTGGATGTTTGTGTCCTCTGACGGCCCCACCCCCTGTCCCATAGGCCCCGTCGCTACTTCATACTGTCTTCCCAGACGGCCATCCACCCGGAGTACCGCGCGGAGCTGGAGCGGCTGAGGGAGGAGAATGGGGAGGAGGTGCTCCTCCTGGACAAATGCAGCAACCTCTCCCTGGGTGCCGCCAACGCCAGGCAGAGGTGTTGTATGGGCCAGGTGTTCGACTACCCTCAGGTGCTGCAGGTGAGGCTGAGGCTGACTCTGCAGGTGTAATGCTTTATGATGGCTGAGCGCTCGAAAGGACCTGGAAAGGCTTAAGAACTACCTCTGAAGTTTTCAACGGATGAATGACAGAATAAGTGTGAAGTATGCATGTGTTCATGTGGGATTTGTAGCCTCTTCCGTTGATTAGAAGGCGTGAAACCATGTGTCTGAATTGAGCCGGTCACTCATCGGACACAATATGCCGTGATTGGACTGAGCTTATCTTTGCCTCACTTTGCTTGGTTGAGGAATGTCAGAACAATGCATGTGTGTGGGGGGGAGGGGCGGATGTCTATCACACTCGCGTCTCCTAAACCCCCAGCCCAGTCTAGACAGGAAGTGCGCTTATCGCATAGCTCTGGAGCAGCTAGCTGTACATCTGGGTGATTTTCAGCGGGGGGAAAATTGCAAGGGAGGGGGGTGGGGGATTAATCCACGCGAAGACAGTCTCACCTATAGAAAAGTTCATAAGCAGATGATTCATGAGTTTTGATCTTTGACCTCCCCCTCCTCCTCCACACTGCTCCCCCCCCCAACATCCCTGAACTACCCTTCCAAACACAGAAAAACTTTCGACACCCACTAATTCATGGCCATGCTTATATGTAGCCAAAGGGCATGTTGCTGTTCTTCCAAAAGAATACTGACCTGGTTTCGATATTTCATAGTTGGTAATCGATCTGTTATTTTTAAGTAGCCCTCAGGTTTTTCCACATATTTCAAACCCAAAATGTTATTAGAAGTGCTAACAATAGGTAATGATATCCGGATGATCATGTTTTTGCACATTTATTCATCCCAAAATGATTCATCATTCAATATCCACCTTTAGATTCAGTTACTGGAAGGCGCCCCCTTGATCAGCCAGCTTTAAATAGCCGTTTTCTGTTGTTCAGTCTGTCATGTCGGATGTTTGGCCCATTCCTCTGGACAGAACTGCTTCAGGGCTTCCCTGCATGGATCGTGCCACTACATCTTAAAGGTGTTAAGGTCCGGACTGTGACTGTAAAACGCAGACTTTCGTTTATCTGCGGCCTTTCTTTACCCTCAATCGTATAGTAACCCTTTCTAGCCCAGTGAGCTGTGAACGGCTGTTCTTCTGATGCCTTTTGATCACGGCATGACATGTTTCCACAAACCTTTATGGTGAAGACACTAAGTGTCTGATCTTTATGTAGGGTGGGTCCATCCCCTGAAGATCTAATGGTTAATAAAACCAGAAGTTCATTTACTTTTCTCTTATCCTGAATCTTATCTAATTCATACATTGTTTTGTTTCAAGACATTGAATTGGTGAATATGAATCCTATTAGATATTTAATAAAATACGGCTTTAGTTGGCTGTCATAGTAAAACTATGGAATTTACGTAAATAGAATTATTCTGGTTCACAAATGTTTTCACTGCACCATGTATTGATATAGTTGTAAGGTTGGGGGGGGGGGGGGTAATATGACATCTAGCAACGCTATGACTGCTCTCTCTGGGCAGGAGTCGTCTTTCTGTGTGCTGATCCGGGGGTCTCGTCTGGGCCAGGCGGCCCTCAGCGACGTGCTGCAGGCCGGCTGCGTCCCGGTCATCCTGGCCGATTCCTACATCCTTCCCTTCTCCGAGGTCCTAGACTGGAAAAGGTACACCGGCAACTGGAACGCAGTATGAAACGTTGTAGACCACAGTGAGTCCCGACTGACCGTTTCTCTGGTCCAGGGCATCCGTGGTCGTTCCAGAGGAGAAGCTGCCAGAGATGTACTCCATCCTGAAGAGCATTCCGCACGGACAGGTGGAGGAGATGCAGCGACAGGTGAGAGTCTTTAAAGTGTTTAGACACAGACGGGTGGGACAGATGCAGAGGGTGGTGAGAGTCTTTAAAGAGAGCATTTTGTCCTCTTCTTTCCCTGCCAAGTCTTAATAAAGGCAGTATTCCCTAGCTCTGCTGGAATGAGTGAAGAACCGCACTATAGCTGAGTCAAATAATAATAATGATGATGATGATGATAAATGCCTACAGTCTAGCCGGTTCTCATTGTCCAATGTCAGACAGGGCCCTCTGTTATCTTGCCTGACAGACGTTTTAAAGCATTTTGGTCACTAGTTGATATTGTGTTTAACTGGGAGTCAGCAGAGCATTACATGCTTCCTGTCTTGGGTACCTGTCTTGTATTTATCAATTGCCTCTGTCCCTTTTCTGATTGGCCCTTTGGCGGTGTTAAACTTTACTTGGGGATGTAGTGATTAAAGCGTTCTGTGAGTGGTCAGTACTCGGGACACAGGACTCGGCACTCAGGACGCTCATTTCTAAGGAAAATAAATGCCAAGATGCTAAAGAGTTTAGTTAATGGGAAATGTTAATCACATTTTTGGACTAGATTTGTCCTTTCTAGAGTGTTAATAAGAACGTTGTATTTTGAAGAGGAAAGCAATCTTGTTAGTTCTGTGGTAGTTGGGACGTGTAAGGAAGTATGTGGAATGGGTCATAAAGGGTTCTTCATTTCAGTGAATGTGCCTAACTATTCCCTTATGGCTTAATGGCATACGTGAGCATGTATGCGAGTTTGCCTGGGGTCGGCCTGAGCCTGCAAGTTGAGGGCGTGTCAGCCTCGAGTGTCCCCTGGCTCGACGTCCCGAGTCCAAGGGCAGGGTGGGGTTTTGGTCCCCCAGATTTCTCAGGATTGATGAGGTGCTGCCGGACACATTATCCATCAGCCCGCGCGCCCACACATCTGGGTCGCGGTTCTCCCCTTGCGTCAGCCTCAGGGCCAGACCAACATCGGCACTGGCTCTTCCCAAAAACCTGGAACAGTAAATGGTTTTTTTGTGCTTTGTATTTATGTTCTTTCTACAGCCTCATGAAAATGATATTCCTGGTTTAGATCTGCATGGATTGAAACTTTATTTAAACCATTTACTATTGTGTCCCAGTGTGCTGTGCCTTACAAAGGTTTGCTATGTGCATGGTTACTTTTCCATCTGAAAGAACAGCCCATGGGATGGAGGAATCTTTACGATTTGACCACCAGTGAAGCTCAGGGTGGTGGTGTAGTATTTTAGTTTTTAGTTTTTTGCACAACAGAGGGCGCTCCCGACTTTGTTAGGCCTCCATGGCAGTGAGGGAGACCTGTGTCCCCCCCCCCCCCAATCTGACGTTTCTCTGTGCATCACCAGGGGTGCTACTGCAGTGATCCTATAAAACAGAGCCGCCTTAAACAAAATGTTTTACAAGTTATGTAATGTACTCTTCTTAGTCATTCAATAAACTGCTTTTCCTCTGTTTTTTATGAGAGGTTTAACACTAAAAACCTGAGAATCTATTTGTCTAGTAGGAAAGTTTCCCCTTTTTCAGTGGAACTGCTTTTGAGAATTCCGACATCTCTAATTCGAGTGGGCCGCAGCGATCTGGTGCTATGTGCTAACTAGCCGCTATACCAAACACGCTGGCCTCCATCAGCTATGGAGTGGTCAGCTATATTGATATATTGCTGTATTATATGTGTTACTGTTATTAAGGTGGACTAGCTAGCTGTTTGGCTTATTGCGTAGTGTGTATGTCTATATACTTCTGGAAGTACTTTAAAGGATATCCAGGTATACTTTGCTACAATGTCTCTCTTTTAAACTACTCGTATGTCTGCCTGGATAAAGGTGTCCGCTATAGGACAAAATAGTAACGTAAATAACAGTAATGCATCCTACATTACTGCGAGGTTGAAGTCTGTCTACATCAATCTCATGCAATCCTGTCTCAGTCCATATTAGATGACTGAGAATTAGTGGGTGTAACCGGAGAGCATCTCCCGTATATATTCCCGCTGCTCAGCTAGCTACATAACCAGAGAGAAGCTCCCCTGTATATACCCGCTGCTCCGCTAGCTATGTACCTGAAGAGAATCTCCTGTATATACCCACTGCTCCACTAGCTATGTACCTGAAGAGAAGCTCCCCTGTATATACCAGCTGCTCCGCTAGCTGCGTACCTGAAGAGAATCTCCTGTATATACCAGCTGCTCCACTGGCTGCGTACCTGGAGAGAAGATCCCGTCGATACCCACTGCTCCACTAGCTGCGTACCTTAAGAGAATCTCCTGTATATACCCGCTGCTCCACTGGCTACGTACCTGGAGAGAAGATCCCGTCGATACCCACTGCTCCACTAGCTGCGTACCTTAAGAGAATCTCCTGTATATATCCGCTGCTCCACTGGCTGCGTACCTGGAGAGAAGATCCCGTCGATACCCACTGCTCCGCTAGCTGCGTACCTTAAGAGAATCTCCTGTATATACCCGCTGCTCCGCTAGCTGCGTACCTGGAGAGAAACTCACAATTCAGTGTGATGAAGGTCAGATAGCCTCTGCTCTGTTCATGTCTCACTGCAAGCCCCACCTATCCCCTCTCTGTGACTCATTCCTCGCTGCACTCTTGTTTGCTTTCGCCTCCCCTCTGTAGGGAAGGGAGCCTCTCATCACTCGCTGATTAACGGCCTGCCACGCTCCCTTTGGGGTTGCAAAGTCTTTACCCTCCATAAAAACGAAAAACATCCCCCCTCATTGTTAAAGCTGTAGGCCCGGCAGGAGCTGGAGGAGAGCCCCTCTCCTGTGATGCGGAGAGCCCCCTGTGGACCCAGCAGCAGTGATGTGCAACAGTCCATAAATCAACCTGCTCGACTGTAGTCGGAGCAGGAGATGGCCGAGGCACTCCGGGGGAGGCTGTGCTGTCCAAACATGGCAAGTGGGCGCCTGTTGTGCTGTTTAAGTATAGCCCTTTTTTTTCCCCCCACCTATTTTAGCATTAGATCTGCTTTGTCTAAACACCATTTGGATAAGCATGGTAGCAGAGAAATCGGAGGAAATGTACAGTAACATAAGAAGCACTACTACAGCACTGTTAGATGCAAACAAGGAGAGAATGAGCTGCGAACAGTGACGTCTAATGTTTAAGGAAGACATTTGATCCCGCAAGTGTGTCCCATACAGCTGCCCGGGGCTCAGTGGAGTCAGTCTGCTTAATGATACTTGTGGCGACATATATCACTGGTTGCGCGCTGAATTCCGCCTTGGATGAACTCCTGGTTCCAACCATAAGAATTTAGGGATTGTGGAGGAGAGGGGCCTGTGGTTTTCACTGCCAGAACTGGTCTCACCAGCCCCCTCTTCAGGCCAGCGCCTTGCCTGCACAGAGGAAGTGAGGTCAAGGGTTGTGCTTTCTTGCCATTTAATATCTGTGACTGGGCGTGCCTTTGGAATGGGAGTTTCTCTTGGTTCTATCCTGCTTGGGGCTGGAGGCCATAGAGCTCCGGTGTGAGCGGGACTAACTTATGGACCTTGGGGAGCTCCTCCGGTCACAGGCCGGTGCCTTTGTCTTGTGTTGCAGTCATCTCCTTAAAGGAGGTGGGGTTTTCTCTATTGGAAATAACAGGCACTTTTAACTAAATATGAAACCTCAAGTAGCAGAGAAAGAAATGTAGTAATTTAATCTAAATACTAGGACAGGGATTATAATCTTATAATTTCCCCTCACAGTTTCTCATAGAACTTGAGAACTTGCCTCTTCCTTTCTGTATGTGAGATGTACATTTAGAATGAGGATGTTCCCCCTGACCTCTCTGACTTTGTACAGAGGAATCGTGGTTGCTACGGAGAGTAGAGGCAGAACAGAAGCTCTGTAAACCAACCAATCGGCCTTCAATGGCATGGAGAACCTTCTTCAGATGCTGGCTGGACTTCTAGCTCACAGATGGACAGTGTTACCCAGGATTCTAGTTACCTGCTCTCTGTTGGCTTTCTTTTCATTTCACGGATGGGCAAGGAGCCATGAAAGATATAAAGGCTTCCCATCCTAAGCACTTAAGCCCTGCTGATGCCCTCAGCTCCCATTTATCGGACTGCTTCATACTGTCAATTGGCCCAAGCTGTCTCATCCGTTTTTCTCAATCCCTCCACGCTGTCTCTTCCTGTCGTCAGGCCCGCTGGTTCTGGGAAGCCTACTTCCGCTCCATGAAGGCCATTGGCATGGCGACGCTGCAGATCATCAACGATCGCATCTTCCCCTATGCTGCGCGCACCTACGAGCAATGGAACAACCCTCCTGTGGTGGTGAGTTGTCCCCTTGATGTTCAGCTCATGTGGTAATATGATTCAAGGGTCAGGATTGGGAATCCAAGGGAGGCTTTTTCTCACTGGGAGTCTTCTTAACTTAATAGGCAGGCCTTGAGTCCTGAGTGAATCGCAAGATCATTAACTTTGCTGTATCCCCTTGCTAAGCTAGCTTAAAGCAAGCCTCCAGGTAAGCGGAACCCTGCACTGCCAAGACCCAGATACCATGTAGGCCCATTTTATGAGTTGATGCTCAGCAAGTTTACCACATGATGACTGAGTTAGGAATGGAGTTGACTGTTATTAAGTGGAAGAATGTGGCTGAATCCCTTTGTGTCCCACACCGCTGTGGAAGACTTGGTTTTTCCATGCAGGGCTGTAATACAGACATTTGCTCTGTGTCCCTCGCTGATTACGGGGAGGAAATACTTGGCTTTTTTCTGGCCCTGTAGGCTGCTCCTCAAAGGGATTAATAGCTCTGTAATGTAACCCAAGTCTGAAGGAGAGAGATTTAGAGAAATGGTTTGGCAGGCTGAGAGGTTATCATGCACCCCTTGAACTTTACATTTGTGTTTTCCTGACAATTTGACTTTTTTCTTCTGTCAAAAGCAAAGTTCTTGTTTCTTTGAATTCCTAGTTCATGAATCATTGTTAATTGTTAATTTTAGGAGAATATTATAGTTGTTATTGTTTAGCTCTTTAATTAGGCGGGTCGGTGTGTGGTTCTCCTGTAGACGTGGTCGAGCGTGAACAACCCCCTCTTCCTGCCGCTCATCGCCCCGCACTCCCCGGGCTTCACGGCCGTAGTGCTGACCTACGACCGTGTGGAGAGCCTCTTCCGCGTCATCGCCGAGATCTCCAAAGTGCCCAGCCTGGCCAAGCTGCTGGTGGTGTGGAACAACCAGAACAAGGCCCCGCCTGACGGTGAGTAGCCCCTGGCGGAGAACGGGCTGACTGCCTGTCGTTAATGATCATAGTTTTCTTTAGAACATCCGCCTGCTAACGATCAGAACTGGCTAAAGAACAATAAAAGAATATGATCATAGTTTACTAAAGAAAGTCAGCCTGCTAACGATCAGAACTGGCTAAAGAACAATAGAAGAATGCAATGTGGATAACAATGCCTGTGGTCTTGATTGCTCAGCCTTGGGTTGTGTAGAAATAAAGGAAGCCCTCACTGTGAACAATTGACCTGAGTTAGCCATTAAAAAAATGTTGTTATTCTGGGGTTTTTAAGTAATCTTGTATCACGTAAATCACATATCTAATGGTTAATATCTAATGGTGTATTGATTTAAAACTGTTTAGAAAGAGCTTAAGTGGTTGGATCATGCAACCCGCCAGACCCCTTCCCCAGCTGTCACGCGAATATACAGGTTTAAGCTGCTTCCCGTTTTATACTGCCCGTCCTCTGGCCATGAACAAATATATAGTTGCTTTTCTCTTGGCAAATAGCCTCGATTTTGTTTTGTAATTCCACCATCTCTCATTTATGCCAAATGACAATGGCAAGTCTGGCCGAGTTATTGACTACAAGAAAAAGACTTGCTTTGGATCAGCCCTGGCCTGTTCTGGAGATCTGTCCTGTGGTTCTCCCCATAATGATACACATCTACTAGTCTTCCTCCTTGTTCCTCTTCTGGTTTATTTATCTAGTGACGTATATCCTGTGCTGTTAACCATCGCTTCTCATTTAACAGTTGAGCATCGTTTTAGAAATACAAATTTTAGCGACCCCTAACTTTTACCTGCTAGCTTTTCTGTGAACATAAACCTCCTTGGCGAAATCGCTTTAAAATTACTCTGATTGGTCGTCTTCATTGGAGAACATTCAAGAACACTCGAATATCTGACTTGAATTTGAAGTGATCTGGGCTGAGGACGCTCGCCCTCCCTGTCCATCTCTACTTGGCCTCAGTCGCTCTGAGGTTCTCTGCACTTTAACCACTTTTTCAGGATCGAGGAGGCAGTTGGTAGGGTTTAACTAGGTCTTGCACCGAAAACCGTTCGGTTTGCCTTTAGTAGTGGAGAAACGAAAGGCAAACCAGGCAATGACCGTTTCCTGACCGACTAACGTGGGAGGCCGAACTCAGACAGCATGTGGGAAGCAGTCGCTCGTCGCGGTTTACTGGGTGACCGTCCGCCATCTGTCTCAGTGCTGTGGATGCTTCTCTCACTGTTGCACAACCCGAAAGGGACAGTTTGTTCCGTGCCCTGGGAAGAATGTCGGAATGGCCTGGCTGCTTTGTACTCGCTGCAGATTAACATTGGCGTTTATTACTGCTGCCTTTTTTTTTCTTCCCCCTTCCCCCTGCTAGAGTCGAGCCGTCATAATGCTTTCCAGCACTTAACTCAGTGCTCAGAAGAACTCGGATGCATTGGCCTGTGGCAGCTCTTCACCACGGGCCATTAAATCGACCTGAGGAACCTGGCTCCGGGAGCTCACTCTTCCTGTCTCTGTCTCTGTCTCTGATTCAGAGTCCCTCTGGCCGAAAATCGCCGCCCCCCTCAAGGTGGTGCGGACCAAGGAGAACAAGCTCAGCAACCGCTTTTTCCCCTACGACGAGATCGAGACCGAGGCCGTGCTGGCCATCGACGATGACATCATCATGCTGACGTCAGACGAGCTGCAGTTTGGTTACGAGGTGAGCGGCTCAGCCTTTGTTTTAAAAATTTCCCCACTGTGGATTCCCACTGGCCATGTTCACTGGAATCTCTGCCTAATGCTTTTGAGTGCTCCCATTTAGGTGGGGTTCAGTTCAGCCCAACGGTCCTCACCCGCTGGGCTGAACTATTGGTAACTGGTCTGACCATCTCCCTCCCCGCCTCCCGTGTTTTTTACTCAGGTGTGGCGGGAGTTCCCGGACAGGCTGGTGGGGTATCCGGGCCGGCTGCACCTGTGGGACCACGAGATGAGGAAATGGAAGTATGAGTCGGAGTGGACCAACGAGGTGTCCATGGTTCTGACCGGCGCGGCTTTCTACCACAAGGTAAGACGGGACTTGTTGTTTCTTAAGTCAGACAAAATGCTCCCCTTCCCTTTAACAGAGTTACGAACGTTGGTAGTCTAACAGGCAGCCCGTTGTGGGACTTGGAGACGCCAAAACTGTTTCACGTCAGTGGGTCATTAAATTTGCAATGGATCAGTATTCTAAATGTTGCTTGACTCTCTGCCTATTTACCAATTAAAATGATTCATCTGAAAAAAGTGGTTGGGATTTTGAATGCTTCCTGCTTGCTGTCCCTCTCCCCAGTACTTTAACTACCTGTACACGTACAAGATGCCAGGAGACATCAAAAACTGGGTGGACGCCCACATGAACTGCGAGGACATCGCCATGAACTTCCTAGTGGCTAATGTCACCGGCAAGGCGCCCATCAAGGTATCCATGCCAATGCAGGGTTTTGATCAATACAGGATCACAGGATTCAGAATCGTTTCCGGAAGCTTATTTATATACTGTGGTCCGGTAAACCATGTTTTCCTAGCTCATCTCTCTGTTTTAATAAATCCCTCCACTCCCCCCCCCCCCCCCCCATGTGGTTGACTCTGCAAGCTCATAGATGAATGCAGATAATTTTCTTTAAACCCCGAGCAAAAGGGAGAGGCTCTGTCAATGCTGAGCACGCTGTGTTTTTCAAGGCTCATCATTGGCCAATGACCTCGGGTTGGCCGCTGGGCTGTCACCACTTCCAGCCCCCCTGTTATTATTAGTGTTTCTTCACAGGGATATCTTTTACATTTACTATAAATGGTGTTCGTTGTCTTTTCAGTGGGAAGTGAGAAACATTAGTTGCTGTGGGTATTTATTGGGCAGCTGTACTCTGTGTAGACTTGATAAAGTGATTTGACGCTGACTGAACATTACTGACTGTTGGCCCGACTGTCCAGGTGACCCCCCGTAAGAAGTTCAAGTGCCCTGAGTGCACGGCTATCGACGGGCTGTCCCTGGACCAGACGCACATGGTGGAGAGGTAGGTACCCCAGTCCGGACACCGTCCCGGGGGGAGGGTGGTGAGATCAGATTCCCTCCACGAGATGTGCGGCGGTGTGCAAGTCTCTTGGTGTCCCTCAGAGGTTCAGGGTTGTCCCCGTGCGCTTCGCCTGGTTCCGTCTCCCAGCTCCCAGCAGGAAACGACCACGAGACGTGATTCCCACCAGCTTCTCACTTCAGAGGGAGGGTGACCCGTTGGTGCCGGCGAGCCCAAACTTTTGACAGAACTAACATATGCGCTGATTCCATGTTCTCGGAGTATGGCTGGAGAGTCATTGTTCTGACCACACCCATTTTTGTTAATTGACACTCCCCTCTCGAAGTGGGGGGGAACATGGATAGTGACTCAACACAAAGATCTCTTCCCTAGATTAGTGTTAAAATAAAAATACGGTTTAAACACGGCACCTGAATATATACACATTGGCCTTGGCCAATTGCCCTAAAAACCCCAAAAGTTTACGATGAGGAAAAAACCCCATCTTTTTGAATGGTGGCAAAAACCATCCTTAAAGAAGACCCAAACCTGCGGATTTTGAGGCCACCAGGCGCACATGTGCTGAGACAGCAAGTGCCTGCCGTAGCTCCACAGTGAGCGCTGCGTGGCGCCATGCTCCAGGCCTCTAAAGCGGCCACCCGGGGTGCCAGACTGCCATAAAACCACTGTGCTGCCATGCGCGTGGAGTTCCAGGCGTCCAGGACCATTTTCCCTGACAGGTACACTCATATGTTCCTGTCCCCTCTGCTTTTCGTGGAAAAGAGACCTTTATTCTCATTTTATGAGCACGTCTCTACCTCCTGTCACAAAACTTCTCATCCGGCCCAGTCCCGTACCGTTAAAAGAACAAACGGGGAAGAACCGGACGGAGGTTGAGCGTGTGAACTGACCCACAGTGTCTATTAACCCATTGACGCCTAGGATTGAATGTCCATATTTGGGGTGAACTTCAAACGCTTGTAGATTGGAAACCTTACATTAATAAACTATGTATTTTGAAAGGCATTTAGTAGCTCTTTCCAAGTATTGGGTTTATTTTAATATGTTCTATATATTTTATATAAACTGCACACCCCCAAAAAATCTTTCAAATTTAAAAATACATTTAAAAAAAAACTGATTTGAAATATCTACGGTTGAGGCGCTACAAGGTTTTGTTCGAACCATGGACTATACACCAAAATACCCTTTAGAACATTCAGATTTTTTATGAAAGTAGTTCCGACGCGGATGTAAAACCTATTATAATGAAAATGTATGACAAGAAACAAGGGAAATTAGGTTGTTTTGTAAAAAGTAGTTTATTCTTAATGTTATAAATAATTATATATACACTCACAATTTCAGAAGTTTCAGAAAAGCGTTTGGTGTGGAGGCAGTTGTATGGGTAAAGTTGTTTTCTGGTGGTCTTCAGTTTTTCAATCAGTTCCTTATTTCTTAATTATTCCTTTATTTGTTATTAATCTTAATATTTACATACAGTAGTTATACAAATCAAGCTCGTCAAAAGTAAACTGCCGAATTGGCATCATGAAGAAAAAAATATAAGACTATTTGATAATAGTAATACTATACTGTAAAATAGTATTTACATACAAAAGTGGCTGTAGAAAGATTTAAAGATTAAATAGAAATATTTAGATGTAACAATATGGCCATGAAGGAAAAACGTAAAGAATGCAGTGAATATGTAAACGGTTCTATTAAGCAAATTAATAAGAAAAATTACCATCGACAGCAACATTAGCATCGACTGCACAAATTTTCTAATATCTGAAGATAATAATTTTTTTTGTACTATTCAAGTTCTTTAGATATTTAATTCAAATGTGTACCGAGTTCTGATTTCAACAATTACCTTCAAAAAGCCGTAGATCATACATCTTCACTTCAACTACGAAACGCAAGATGCTTTCCCCGTGGCGTCACTTTCTTTTCATATTTCATCCAAAATTGCACCGGATTTTTTGCCCTAGTTAGCTACCCTTATCCATTGGCAAGCCTCAGAAACACTAATTTGTTTGCCCGGCGGCTCAGTTTTGCTGTAAGACATCTCGGAAGAGGCTTTGAATGGCTCAGAAGGTTAATGGGCCGAACCGGAACTGTGCTTTTGGAACGGAGGGATCTTCTGGACCCTGCACCTTTGTTTTTATGCGTGTCCGTGGTCTACCATGTGATCTCCCAACATATGTCATATATAACTTTATAATGGTGGACTGGCGGCTATATTTTGTGGCTGAGGTTTGATTGGCGCGTTGAGTCCCTCAAGCTCTTGCCTTTGCTGCTTCCCAGGTCTGAGTGCATCAACAAGTTTGCCTGGGTGTTCGGGACCATGCCGCTGAAGGTGGTGGAGCACCGCGCCGACCCCGTCCTCTACAAGGACGACTTCCCGGAGAAGCTCAAGAGCTTCCCCAACATCGGGAGCCTCTGAGCGGACAGTCTGCCCTCTCTCTCTCTGCCTCAGGACCTCCGTGGGCCTTACCGCGCGTCACGCCACTTCTTTCCACCACCTTTCAGCCGTCTTCCGTAGCAGACGTCTTGCCCGTTTCAGGTTACATGGAGGAATTGGGCGAAGTGTGTGGCGGGAGTTGGAGCTTCTGTTTTCCCTGTTTTTCTAGTCCCGAAGGAAGCTGGTGGACCGATTTAAAACCCCATCCGATTATGGGTCACCGTGACCTGAGATGAGGGCGGGTCAGTGGCACAGTGACAACGAGCTGCCCTAACCTGGCCTGGGACTTGATGTCTGTCTGTTTAGCGGGGTTGACACTCTTTGGCCCTGGGGCACTCAGTGGGCGTGCGTTTTACTTGCACTAGTCGGGTAGGAGCAGAAGCCACCACCAGACCGGGTAAAGGATGAACTGGGAATGCTGCTGAGCATGACGTATTTAAAGCCAGTAGAGTTAACAAATTCCATGTTATATCCGACTTACAGGGTTTATTTTTTATTTTTTAAATGGGTAAATATACATTTAAATAATTCTGTAGAATTGTTTGGTGGCTTGCATAGCTGTCTGACTATGAAGGGAGTACCTATAGACTTCTTCAGTACAAACCACGACTGAAGCGATCGCCATGCTTTACTGTCTTTTTGTCATTTTTACATTGTTACATTTTTAATCCAAACTGGTTATGAATCATTGTAGATTTTATTTTTATCAACTGACAAGTGTTTTTGGGGTTAGGAAAATTTGTTTCGAGCTTTTGATCAGTTTTAATCGTCTTCCATAGTGTCAACACAAAACCGCACGTTTCCAGTGTAATCATTTTATTCCATTTTTTTAAAAGCATTTTTCAGTGTTGTCAACTAAATGATGGTATTGCAATAAATCAGAATGTCGCGCAAACATTTTCACGTTTGTTTTAATGTATTAATGGCAAACCAATAATTTCCTTTGTATGGTTTGTCTAGGGATCCAGAAGGCACTAGTTGTCTTACCCAACCGATGTATGTGATTAAATGTATTTGCCAATGCTTTTGTTATGGTCTGAAAACCAGAATAAAATGGTGTCAGGTGATACCAGCAGCAGGATGGATGCTAAGAATCCTGAATGGAAGAAAAACACTAGAAATATGTTCTGTATGGAAAGGTTCGGCCAATCTTTCCATCTTTCTTCCTAAGCAAACAACAAATTATGGATCCCTTTGAAATAGTTTGGGTGAACACATTCAGCTAATGGGGAATAAATTCTGCAGTACTTTATTGGTGACCAATACATAACAAAAAAATGTGTATAACAAAAAGCATCAGTAAAAATGAATAAAAACTCCACGACCCCACCCCATCCTTTCTCTAAAGGTAGGATTATCCAGATCTACCGTAGAGGCATAACACAGGCCCAGCCCTGTTTCTAGGGTTATATAAGAATACTGTACGGTGGGAGAATGGCACTGGAAAACTCCTGAACCCAGTCCATAGATGGTCTCTTCACTGGAGGTACTGCCCTACAATCCCAGTCACATCCCAGACTCCTTCATGCTCCCCTTCAGTGTGTGTTACACACTGCTCATAAGGAAGCAGTGGTTCCAATGTAGACTGAAGACTAAACCTGACCAGGCGTCCACAACCCCACACCCTTCTCAGTGGTTTTGCACCTTTCTTGCCCTTAGCTTGGTTTTCAGTCCATATTTATGCCCTTCTTTAAGGGCTTTAAAACATAACATTATGGAAGTATCAGGTGTTGCCTTCGGTTTGTCAACAGTGGGTCTCCTTAACTTAAGTGCAATAGCTTGATGCAATGACTCACACACACATGTAGGTACATGATATAATAAAGAACAGTATCAGTTAAAGACTTCTATAGTCCAGCTTAAAGCCATTCATTTTGATTTACACGTTTTAAAACCAAGTTTAGATATCTGGGCCTGTGCTAAATTTAAACAAACAGGACCCGCTGGATATTTAACGAAGATACAATAATACTTGCATTGGTGTCATTTTACAACAAAGTTTACAAGGGAAATACATCAATTTATTTACACTGGGGGGGGGGGGGGGATAAAATGCATGAAAAAAATAGTGTTATATTATGAATCTTAAACTTTTGCCTCTGTTCAGTAGTATTATAATTGGAAGAAAACATGTGTGCCCAAAGTGTGGGATGGAAGAGTTTGTGAGTGGATTGAACATCCTGACATCAGGATTGCTGGGGCCTGAAACACATTGACCCATACAGGCTAGGCTTAGGCCAGGCCAATGGGGTTTCAAACACCTCCATATTAATTCTGCCCTTGTTATAAATAAGGGTACAGCTGGCGAAAAAGGCTTGTCTAGTCTTGTCAGGGGAGAGGAGATCTTTGTGGCAGAGGCGTCAGTTTAAAAGTCTGACGCTCATTTTACAGTTAAAGTATTTAATGTGCAGTCACTTTTCCATTTGATGGTGAATATCACATTGGAGAGAAAAGAACTCGGAAGTGGCCGGTTTGTGAATGAAGCGAGTCCAAGCGGTCAGAAAAGCTGTGAATGGTGTCCACTGATGGTCCTTTCATTTAGTACAGGGTGCAGGGCCCGTTTTCTGTTCTTTCGCTGCTGACGGAGAGTCCATGTCCGCCGATGGCCCGGTGTTAATCAGACATCCCGTCTGGCTGCTGCGGCCCTGAACCGGTGTGGCGCGGGGCGGGTCGCTCTAACAGAAGCCATAGCAGCTGACAGAAGCATTCGGCGAGGCGTGTTTTGTGCTGCACGGACTGGCTCTCAGGGGGGAGGAAAAGCAGCAGAGAAGGACCACTTGGCCACTTCCACGCCACTGGGGTACGATTACGTCCACCTATGAGTTTAAACAGCGCAACAGAGCGCTGATCCGGGAGCTATTAGAGGAAGGGAGGCGAAAACCATTCCTTACTGAAACAATGAAATTGTTGAAAAAATTAAAATGGGGGCTGATTTTAACCCATTGTTGTTTGTCATTAAGGCAAGACTTTATTTCTGGCCATTGCACTGATGCCATGCTTTGGGTGGGATTG
>JAOVYW010000007.1:8263859-8298009 GCA_025775045.1 Hiodon tergisus | reverse complement strand
TAACCCATTGTTGTTTGTCATTAAGGCAAGACTTTATTTCTGGCCATTGCACTGATGCCATGCTTTGGGTGGGATTGGAACAGTGCATATAGATAATAATCATTATATTCATCAACAAGTCAGTGTATAAAAAAGGGCAATATCTGGATAGATGGAGATAGGCAATTGTTTTAAGGTAGATACAGAACAATCTGCTACATGACTGTAAAAAGCAGAGCAGTTGATTTAGAAAACACACACCCTAAACAAAATCAGTTGCAGTCCTGGAGAACTCTAACTTCAGCTCTACAATTTCCTCCTTTTTCTAAGTGCAGGTTCTGATTAAAAAAAATAAAATAAAAAAAACCTTTATTGGGAAATAAAGCATGCATCTCTGCTGAGTTTTGATTAGGTTTAAGATTTAATGTTGATGTTGTTGTAATTTTAATCGCTCTGAACTGTACTGTCAGCAGACCCTGATATTTCAGGGTTGCTGGGCCTCAGGGATTGGGATAAAAAAACTTTTGGTTGGCATTTTGGTCCATTCATTTTTCCACTGTAAACAGCCAACATGGAAAGGGGTTGTGTTCAGAGAGCTGCTGACGTTTGTGACTTCTGACTGTTCACACACCCTGGCATCATCTCACCTTGTTGAAGTTTGACCAATCAACTCTGAGAGATGCTGGCTAAAGCTCTGAGGGAGTCCACAACCATTAAAAACCTTCAGCTCCTTGTTGTCTTAGCAATTGCTTACAAAATGTATGGTATTTGTCGGAGATGTGTTGGCTGTCGTTCATACAGCTGCTATTGCTGGGTTTGTGGGGAGTTTCCTCCCGCTCTGTTTGGCGGACCGCGGCGTCATGTGGCCCAGGAGATGGTGGCGCTGTGCTCCTTAGCCTTCATGCGCAGGGTGGCGATGCTGGAGGACTTGCGGTCGGGCTCGGCACTCAGTTCATAGCCGCTGATTCCCTGGCCACAGAACAGACCGCCCATGTGCGTCTGTCCCAGGTGACCCCCGGAACTGGGCGCGCTCAGAAAGTCGGACACACCGCCGGCGGCTGGGTGGAGGTGGGGAGTCACGCAAGAGGGCACGGTGTCGCAGGGCACCACACAGCCAGGCACCGGAGATGACGCGCTGCTCTGCCCAATCCACGAGGGGTTCTGGACCTGGAACCAAGGAGCAGTGGGCACACTGAGTTTCGGCTTTGGACTGTCCAATGTGGGGCATGTCACATGCTGGGAGGCTGACTGAGGAAAGGTAAACTATATTATACTCTATATGCTATATTATGATTTGCAGGCAACATGTACATTAGTGAGCTGAGCCTAAAAGGTAAGTTGCATAGGTACTGCCATAGTGTCTTTGTATTTCTGTTCAAAGGTTTGATTTCAGGCTGTTGACATTAGAAGAGTATTTTAGGGGTTACTCAAGGAAATGTAAAAAATATTTCTAAATGTTATCAACCCCTGTTATCTGTGTGTGTGTGTGAGAGAGACAGAGAGAGAGACAGCATTGTGTGTTCAGTATTTAAAGCAGGTAGGTAGATACCCTGGGGGGTCGCCTTGTGAGCAGTAGAATGTGTAGAATATTCAGAGCAAAGGACCAAAGCGAGTTTGAAGAGTTCACGGTAGTTGGTGTCAGACGTGCGGTTCTCTCGCATGACAGTGTCATGGGTGTATCGCGAATGGTCCACTACCCAACAAAAGCACGGGTGGGAAGTGGCAGCCGAGGACCTAGCTAAGTGCCACTACTGTCAACGAAGACCAAGAAACTGCAGCTGTAGTGGACTACAGAATGCAGACAGTGGATAATGAAGGAATGGAAAAATGTGGCCTGGTCTGAGGTATATGTGTGTGTGTGTCTACTAATAGATAAAAATAATCTGATTAAACAAACAACACACAAAAACACATTGTTCCCACATTCATAATCGTTGGTTTAGCACCTCCTTTCGCAGCCATTACTTCCACCAAACATTTCCTGTACGTGTTTATCAATCCCACACATCAACTTATAGGTATTTTGGCCCATTCCTCTCTCTTAAAGAACTTCTTCAAGTCGTTGATAATTTTGGGCTGCCTCGCATGAACCACTCTCTTCAGGTCATGCCACAACATTTCAATGCAATTTCACCAAACATAAGGTTTCACATTTATGCCGAAAGTTTTCTTTCATCTCATCTGACCACAAAGCATTCTTCCAGTAGTCATCTGGAACCTCCAGGTGTTCATTGGCAAACCTGAGACAGGCATAAATGTTCTTTTTGGAGAGCAGTGGTTTCCTCCTTGGTATCCTCCCACGTGAACCACTGTTTCAGTGTTTTCCTTGTGGTAGACTCATGACACTAACTAAAGCAAGATATGTCTGCAGGCCCTTATATGTTACCCTGGTGTCCTAGTGACCTCCTGGAGTATTGTATGTCTTGCTTTCTGAGTGATTTTAGTTGGATGTCACAATGGATTTGTATTGTCCTCCATTTATTCACTATATGCCTGACTGTGGATTGATATAGGCCTTATCTGAGATCCTCAGGACTCTCCTTTGATCAGGACACGATTCACTTCGTAGATCTTTTTGCGTAGTGAGCAGACTCTGACGTGAAAGTTTGTGTTTGCTTTATAGCGGAGAGCCGCTCAAACTCACACCTGATCATGAATCTCATTGGCCGGAACATCTGACTCAAATTACCCCTTTAATAGAGTTGATTATCCCAGAGGTTCACATAATTTTTCCAACAAAGACAGTGAATGTTGGAACAATGTGTTCAATAAAGACATGTGTTGTTTGTTAATCACAAACTTTCTCTCTCATAAAGGTCATTTGTAAATTTGCATTAATAATAGCCAAACAGTCTGTGTGTGTGTGTGTACTTTAACACAAAGGTGTAGCAACTATTACTGAGCAGAGAAATCACTCATAATAACCATCAACAACTATCAACTAGTCTTGCTCTGGGATGAGGGGGGTCTGTAGGAGGAACCCGGAGGGAGATGAAAGCCTGCCCCAGATGTGCACAGCGCCACATTCCACGGCTGCAGCCGGCGCCCTCCGACCTCGCCACAAATTAATAGCACGTCCGGGGAATCTGCAGCCCCCTGGGAGCGCTGGGTCTGCCGAGCCACTGCCCTACCCCTACACTCGAACCCGAGGACAGGCTGCACCTCTAGACCTGGGACACCGGGTTGGAGGAGTGAGGTGGGACCCAGCTACCCTTCTTTCATCCACCCCCGACCTGTCAGCGGGTCAAAGATGGGTGAAACGCTTTGCGTTCAGACTGGGCCTTCCCATGTAGTCCATCCCTTATACGCCCTGGCTTGTCTTTAGAGGGTCGTCCAGTTCAGTGCTTAGGCTCTAGTCCCACTTTTAGCAGTTACAGCCGGCAAATTCCTTCTCCAGTTAGAGAACAACCAAAAAACCTGGTGATTTAACTTTCCCAATGAAATATTCCAATTGTTTTTTCTAATGTATGCCCTTTTATTGCCTATTGTCACGGGTCTCCCCGTGCCCCAGGTTTACCTGTGCGTAGTTCTCCGCCGGGGCCAGGAGGGGCAGCTCATAGGTCGTGGAGAAGTGGGTCCGGACCTGCTGCATCTGGCCAAAGCGCTCCCGCTTTCTCCACTTAGCCCGGCGGTTCTGGAACCACACCTGCAGGGGGCCACAAAGGGGTCAGAACCCGAGCTGATGCGGTGGCAGAGCTGGACCTCAGTACAGTTGGAGGGGCATGAGAGTGAGGATTGGTCAGGCCAAAGAGTGGGCCAGGAGTATCTGGACAGTCGGTGAGGGGTACCCCTGAGGCAGAACCCCAACATCCTGTCCACATTCAGCCGTTAAACTGAGAATCTCAGGACTCCCTCTGCCTCTGGATTGAAAATGTGCCGTCATCCATTTCAATTTTGACAGACAGTGAAATGTGACTACATATTTTTAGCATAAAGTGTTTAAAAACTACCTTAAATTTTCAAGATCTGTGGTATCCCCTTAAGTACACTGTGGCAGTTACTCAGTCGTGCTAATTGAGTAGAGGTTTAAATGAGGTATACAAATATAGTATACAAATTCCCACTACATGCCATCAAGTTGTTTAATGTTAATGAAGAAAGGCAGATTAGACCACTTCCATTGAATGCCTGGGTTTTCAAACCACATAATACCAGGTCATATTTCTCCATTCTTATTTTTATTTGTATGCCTCTGTTTCACCAATTCATCAACCGAACCGTGGAAATCATGCGGTAACACTAAAAAGCTCCAGACTTTCGAAAGTACGGCATGGCTGGTGGAATGTTTTTATCAGAACCTATGATGACTGACAAAAATTACATGAAAACCAAATGAAATCAAAGCTGGGTTAAATCAGAGGCATTTCCAAATTTAAAAGTACTTTTTTGCCAGGTACCGGAACTCATTCGATTAACTAATTAAATCAATAAAATATGTCTAAACTTTTTCTACATTTCACCATTGGGAATGAGAAGGGGATTCCTTCAGGAGTGAGACAGTGAAACCTGACTGCCTTTGAAGACCGAGGAGCTGACAGCGCCTGTAAAGGCCCCTTCAGAGTGCTTTTCCCTGTCAGTGTAATAGGAGGCACCAGGGTGTGTGGACGCAAGCCCCATACAGATCACTGCAGCACACCACAGGGAAATGTAATGGGAGTCCAGGAGACCAAAGATTATATTTATCAGAGCCACATTCTGTCAGTAAAAATACCCAGCTCGCGATCTGGAGAGCTATTTACTTGTCCTGGCCTCAAATAGGAGCCTGCTCTTTGTGATAAATGGCCACAAGGGCTTTTCTTCAGGGTAATCAAAGTCAATGTAAGTGCATGGTGAACCTCTTCGATGGATTTCAGACACATTGACCAAGCCTGGGGGCTTGCATTAGGTTTTGGATTTTCATAATATTAATTGTTTAAAATAACATTCAATGGTATTCAGTTTAAACCGTTTACAAGATATTTAAAAAAAGGATAGTAGATGTTTTATTGCAAATGAAAAAAAAAGGTTTATTTTTGGATGGGGGCTTTAGGTAGCTTTTAGTGTTACACTATTCACTGCTATTTCACATAATCCAATCCACCCCAGTGCTGATCTGGGTCCACAGACACACACAATTCCCTCCCACTTCACATAGTCCAAGCCATCCCAGTGCTGATCTGGGTCCACACTCAAACACAATTCACAGCCACCTCACATAATCCAATCCACCCCAGTGCTGATCTGGGTCCACACTCACACACAATTCACAGCAACCTCACATAATCCAATCCACCCCAGTACTGATCTGGGTCCACAGGCACACACAATTCACTCCCACTTCACATAGTCCAAGCCACCCCAGTGCTGATCTGAGTCCACACTCAAACACAATTCACAGCCACCTCACATAATCCAAACCACCCCAGTGCTGATCTGGGGTTGCTTTCTGTTTTCTCTGATGACTGTGTGAACAGGCTTCTGCACGCAGACGAAACAAGTCCAGGTGAACCTTGGGGTCTTCTGTTGTGGCATCCCACCCCTATCATTGGGCAAGGGCCCCATTCGGAGCCTAATCTGGTTCCCTTACAATCATGCGCACTCATTTACTGTGAGAAGCTCTGAGCTTCAAGTAATTTTTCTTCAGATACTGCTTGGTTTTGTACTTGATGCTCTCTTTGCATTATATCAGCCTCACAGATTAACTAGTGAGGAAGCCTTGGAAAAAACCCTGTGTTTAAATAAGATGGAGCAGGTCACATTGGGGCTCTAACACCACAACGGTTTTAGGACCTATTTCAGGAGGATCATCATATACACGCAAACACATACACACACATTGCAGAACGGCCAGTGTGCGTATGTGTCTGGTAGTACCATCCATGCATGTCCATGAAGACCAGTAGCTTGCTACCCAGAAAGGACTCACAATTGCCTGGCAATCCCACTGTGACCCAATGCGGTTATACATTATTATGACTCTACCCTCAATGCTACTTGTTCATTGGTTGTCGCCCCCCCCCTGGTCCTAAGAAGCCTTTCCAAAGCCTTTTTTCCACCCAGCTATTTTGTTGTAATCAGAGAGTGAGCCCCGCTCAGGGGAGGAGTCTTAAACGGTGTGATGTTTTCTCTGCCACAGGCGTGCACTTCCCCTTTCTGTTTTATTTATAGCAGCATCTTTAAAAATAAGTAACACATATCAGATGCATGCTTACAGGGGGACAGTCAGAGCGGAGAAGAGGATAGATCGTAATTACTCAAAGTTTTCCTCAAAGCAAAATGCTAACAGATCCTCCGAGCTTTGTGTACCCATAGGGCCAGATGGTGCTGGCTGTTTTAACTTGTTTTTCTTTTAAAGGAATCAAGCAATTTCAATGTGATAAAAGTGTACGGTAATTACCTCCGATATGTGAGCTTAAAGCGGTTGTTCCAAGATGTTTATTACTGGTATTATCATGTTTAATATTTCCATCAAAGCCTTCTGAATAAGGTCTTTAAAAGAAAGCAGAATCTTACGGTAAAGCTTTGGTAACCTGATATAGTCTATTTTGAGGCTTTACTTTAAAGTCATGGGGAGAATTCTGAGAAAACATAACTACCGATGTCATGTGAAGAGCGCTTTGCGGCTTGACTATTACTAGTATTTGCTGATTCTTTAGCCCTGAAGTTTTTAGAAAATTATTGGTCATCATTGGACTTTCATCCTGGTGATCTCCATGGTAACGTGACCACTGGGTCAAGGCTGCAATGGTTGAGGCTGAGCTGTTGTGGGATGTAGTTACTGTGGCTCCGATAAACAATTCCCTGTGTCTGTCATTTGGCTTTGATAATGAGACGTACATCCGGCGTTCCCGGAGTCACACATGTGTCTTTGTGGGAGCATAAGTAACAAAATTACTGGAAAAGTAGTCCTGACAATTGAGGAGGACAAGAGAAGACAAATAATCTGCTGAAATTCCACTCATAATGTGGAAAAAGCTGTGGATTTAGCAGATGAGCGATTGCATTGGAATTCCGTGTTTGGCCCATCTCAATCTAACTTACTTTTCCCAGTCTCTCACTTTCTCTCCTCTTTAAGTCAAAAGGGAGAACTTAGGAAATTAGAAAACGGGATAGAAGAATGTTCAAACTGGAGCTTGTTTTTATTTCGCGTTTAATTTCCTGAGGCCTAAGCCCTAGGCTTTCTGTTGCTGCCCCCACCCCCCTCCAACTCCAGAGAGACTTGGGGTCGAGGCTCCCTTGTCCTTGTCTCCTCACAGCATCGCAACACAGACAGCCAAAGGCCTGCACTCAGGAGAAAGAGCAGATTTCTTTGTGTGTGTGTGATCAATTTTTAAAATTTCCATTCAGATCAGAGCAAAACAAGATTTACACTCCGTAAAAATAAAAGAGCCAAGCAATCACACCAGCCCAGGAAAGGACCACTGAGAGAGAAAATACATATACTAATAATAATAAATAAATATATAGGATAATAATAATGAAAAATTGCAGCCCACCTCCAGGCAAAAACATTCCCCTCCCTGGCACTATCAGAGAGAAGCTGAATGTGAACAATATCAAGGAAAGTAAAGACCCACTGGCGCCAGGGATAGGAATGCAGAGACTTCCAACACCAGCCAACCAGATCTTCCTCTGGGGCAGGACAAATTAAGGGAAGCATCATTGTCCAGCAATGAAACTTTCTGGGCACAAGAAATCTGTCAGACAAGAATCTAGGACAGAGTGAATAAAACAAGTTTCTGAAACATTGCAGGTCAGCCAGGGCACAATCGGATGAAGTATGAAAGACCAGAAATGTAATTTGAAATTTGGTATTGACAACACTCCTATACTGTCCTGGCATTTGAGGGACAAAATGGGGCTACTAATATGAGTTACTATAGGAGGGATTATAGAGATAACGAAATTAATGCATGGGAGTGTGTTCCTCTTTATTACAGAAATGCGGTTTGAAATGAACTAGGAAGGTAAGCCCATCTATCTAAATCAACCTCTACCTTAAAATAAAAAAAATGGTATCATAGGTAATTGATATGATAGAATATAGAGTGGTAGACATTTCCCCCCATGATGCCTAAAATGCTGGATGACTGGTACATTAGGAGGCAAGATACAAGTCTTCATTGCAGTATTTCTGGGAAATGTAGATTTTGACCAATTAATTTTATATTTTGACAGAAGATTGAAATAGTCAAAAATGGATACTAAATGAGGGTGAGACTGAGTCACCCTATTGACATACAGCAACACATCATCAGGGTTAAGTGAGATGTGATGTTGAGTATCATGGCCAATAATAGGAATAGAAGGTGTGGATTGGTGAACAGTTTGAGGAAGCAGAAGAAAGTGTAGAAGGTAAAGTGGACAACACTGGCAAGTGCCCCTAGAAACAGGGAACCAGGGAGAGCACCAAGAGCCCGAGGTGAAACGGGATTTAATAATATCTTTGGACAAGTTCAGTCAGGAAAGTCAGCATGACTGAACCTTAGCACACAACTTGAAATCTGCATTTATTAACGACAGGGTAGCTTCCACAGTTCGTAGGATCTTTGCCATAATACCATTAGTTCCCATCTCTTCAAAAGGAGCCCTTATCGATAGCAGTTTTTTTTATTTTTTTCATCTTTTCAACGAAAGAGGTCTGAATAGTATCTGAAGAGAGAGATCAAATTCAGGAGGAAATCTAGCATAACCAGGCGATTTAGCATACACAAAATTGGCATACTTACAAACCTGTCACAGCTGTGTGCCGTTATTGACAGAATGCTTTTGACTCAGCTGACTAGTTGTATTTCTGGTCTTTATCATCATAATGTTTTAGAACACTAAAAACGTGGACAATGAGGTATCCAATGCGTATCACACAGTATTCGAAACTCTGGCAACATTAGTGATGACTGACATAGTGGTAATGGGAATTCAGCCACAAGTAACGCCAAGCTTGTCAGATGAGATCAGTAGAAGTAGTACATTTAGATGAATGGGTACCATGTTTTCAGGCATCTGGACCACCAAAACAACTGTTCTTGTCCTGCCACCTGATGCTAAACCTACTGGCTATCTTGAGGTTCACCTCTCACATGTACCATGTTATTGTATATTAACATCTGAAACATTGAGGTACGCAGAGGAAGAAGGATAACCATTTGAGATGATGATTACGGAAACAGTAAAACCATTGCTATGTCTATAAAGAGTCTTGTGCAGATATACAATACAGTTCAAAAGTTTGGGGTCAATTCGAAATTTCCTTGTTTTTAGGGTTGCCAATCATCCCGTAAAATATTGAATCGTCCTGTAATTGGAAACTAAAAGACGTGTTCCGTATTGAACTGATACAGGATGCATTTTTTTCTGTATTTTAAGACAGGGCAATTTGTATGAGATAGAAGGAAAACCTCCCGCTCTGTTATCCCTCAGTGCGTTTGTCACGGTCCACTACTCAAACAGAAAATGCGCTTCTCATTGGTCGAGCCACTTAATTCTGAATTGTCCGTTCCCATAACCTTTCTAACAAGTTCAGTTTGTTGTGTGATGTCTTCCATGGTTCAGTGGCTGTAAAATACAATTCAATAATTAATTGTTCCTTGGTTTAGAAGATTCCATCAAAAAATCTAAAATGTTTTTGCACTAATGATTGAAATTCTTTCATAATACCAGCTCTATTTTATTTAAAAAATTATATGTAAATACTGCTTTGCACTGCTCTTGAATGAGTACATGCCAATGTGAAGATGAATTATATAAAAAATGTTGTTTACACTACTGAAAGAATGATGCTTTTATGTATATTGTTATTCTTAGCTTACAGTTATGATAAAGAATGATAAAATAATATATGTTAAACTGTTATTTTGCACTGCCTAAAGAAAATTATTGAATGATAATCTGTTACACACGTATTCCTATTGCTCTAAAATACAAAACTGATCACTGGCCCATTATCACCAATCATTGTGGAGCATCAGCAATTGTGGATTCAATTAACAGGCTCAAAATGGCCAGAAACAAAGAACTTTCTTCTTAAACTCGTCAGTCTATTCTTGTTCTGAGAAATGAAGGCTTACAGTGTGAGAAATTGCCATGAAACTGAGCATCTTGTACAACGCTGTGTACTACTCCCTTCACAGAACAGTGCAAACTGGCTCTAACCAGAATAGAACTGGTCCTCAACTGGCATCTTCATAAAATAGTACCCGCGAAACACCAGTCAACAGTGAAGAGGCAACTCTGGGATGCTGGCCTTCTAGGCAGAGTTGCAAAAAAAAAGCCATATCTCAGACTGGCCAATAAAAAGAAAAGATTAAGATGGGCAAAATATCACAGAAACTGGACAGAGAAAGATTGGAAAAAAGTGTTATGACAGAAAAATCTAAGTTTGAGGAGTTCAGATCACAAAGAAGAACATTCGTGAGACGAAGACCAAATGAAAAGATGCTGGAGGAGTGCCTGACGCCATCTGTCAAGCATGGTGGAGGCAAAGTGATTGTCTGGGGGTGCTTTGGTGGTGGTAAAGTGGGAGATTTGTACAGGGTAAAAGGGATCTTGAAGAAGGAAATCTAACACTCCATTTTGCAATGCCATGCCATTCCTTGTGGATGGCGCTTGATTGGAGCCAATTTCCTCCTACAGGACAATGACCCAAAGCACAGCTCCAAACTATGCAAGAACTATTTAGGAAAGAAGCACTCAGCTGGTATTCTGTCTATAATGGAGTGGCCAGCACAGTCACCGGATCTAAACCCTATTGACCTGTTGTAGGGGCAGCTTGAATTAAAGGCTGAATTGAGCTCCAGACTAAACCACAACCGTTACCTTCACGTCCTTCCCATGGTTCACTGTGTTGCCATTCCATCAAAGCCACAAAAGGGGAATGTACTGCAGCACAACTAGGGGCCTGCTCCTTTGATACATCCATTGTCTGCCTGCTGATTGCCAGTGGTCCTCAGTTGTGTAACTGGTATAGCTCGGGGCAATGGTTAAATCAGCCACAACATAAAAGGCTGCTGGTTAGATAAGTGCTGACTGGTACCTTAGGGGTCTGGAGCTTGGTTGAGCCGGACCAGCAAATCTTAGTAGGAAGTTATTTTGAGTTCCAACTGGTTTTGTTGGAGAACCCAAATTGTGTTATGCCCTTTTAAACCTTTTAAATGTGATGAGCTGGTTTTAGCAAATACTCTTGTGCACCATATTATAGATTAATTTGTCTTGTCCCAATTGTACCTATGCCTTTCGGGGATCCTAGACGTAACGACACACACTACGCCCAGGGCTTTGTTACATTACTCCACCTCAGTTGTTAGCTGGATCAGTACATGATTATTTTCCCATAAATTATTTTCAAACCCTAAAACATCACTGCAATACCAGTCAGCAGGTTCTATGTGTGCACTTCTGTGGGGTGTGCATCTGTATCTTGTCTGTCTTTCTACTGCATTGAGCTTCACAACGCAGGACATGTCTCCTGTGCACCTCATGTCGCGTTCCTTCACTTTGTCATGGACTGCTGAACTGGATCCCTAGACACGTTCTTCCCTGTTCAGGGCAGTAATGAAAAGCAAACATTGCGAATCCAGGAGCCCTTTGAAAAGCGCCGGGCCTTTCCTGCCCGTCTGTCAGCGCTGAGACGCAGCGGTAGTCCGAGGTCAGGGGAAGGTTGACTTTATTCAGCTCTCCGGCTGGGCTGTGGGGCTTGGCGCGGCTGTTCAGGCCAGCTGCAGGTTAAACCCTGTCTGCCGGTGTGTTGTCGGAGCTGTGCGCTTCTGAGAGTGTGACTGCGAAGGCTGGGCTTAGTCGCTGCAGGGTGTTCTGCCCCGTGTTTGTCTTTGACTGCCTGGAGGGAATTGGCAGATAAATCTCGCTTCCTGCGCTCGGTGATGACATGAATCCAAAGGTATTTCTATTAGCTCACTGCAAACTGCTCGAAGCCACAGATGTGGAAACTTCAGTAGGGCTGAAATTTAAAACACTGATCATATTACAACCTTTCAGTAAGAGCCCCCCTGTTGGTAATGGTCCCTCACAATTATTATTAGGAAAAACATATACTTAGAGAGCGTTCATGTAAGTAATGTTACAACAGGGCCATTGATGCCACCTGGAAATGTCTGTTAGAACATTGACACCTGAAGTATAAACAGTAATAACTGCAATTTTAATCTAAGTTCGCTACGCAGAATTCTTTCTGTCCAATACCCTGAAGGTTCACCAAAAGTGCTGTTTTACTTTTCTAGTTATATCACATGTCATGATTATTGCCCATTAGCATTGACTGCATGTTAACTCGAAGTGTTTGTGAAGTATTATTAGCATCTGAATCACTGCAAAGTGCTGGCCTGAGAAGGGACCTCAAGTTGTTTTAATACTAAAACCTTTATCAGATGACATAGCCATTGTCGTAACCAGCAGGTCGCAGGCTGAGGTCCAAGCAGAAGTGCTGTTGTTCTACCTTTAGTAGAAGTTGTGTACTTAATTTGTATTGGTTCAGTAAACATCTATCTGTGTAAATGTACAGAGTTTATAATTCGGTGCTTGGGATTTTAAAACATATCAGGTGACAGCCCCTTACCTGAACGCGAGCCTCAGTGAGGTCAGTGCGCAGGGCCAGCTGCTCGCGGGCGTACACGTCTGGGTAGTGTGTCTTCTGGAACACCTTCTCCAGCTCCTCCAGCTGGTAACTGGTGAAGGTGGTACGGTTGCGCCTCTTCTTGCCCTTGCTGCTCTCGCCCTCGCCCTCGGTGCCCGGGCGCTCCTGGGGCCCCTTGGTGGCGGGCTCCTTCACACCGAGGTAACCACTCTCCATGCCACGGGAGTCACCGCTTGGGGGCAACTCAGAGTCTGTCAGCGCAGCGCTGTCCTTGGCTGGAGTGAAAGAGAGAGGCGGAAGCTGTAAGTGTGAAGCAGAGGATACTGCCAACCAATTTATAGGGGGAGTCTAAAGACTCTAAAGAGAAAACCCAATGCCGAATGGGAAACACTGGAAAATTATGCCCTAGAGGCAGTCAATGGAACTCCTGGAAAATTACATATAGAACCAAACTGAATGACAGTAATCAGATTAATAAAATGAAAATTAAACTGATAAAACAGAAAGGTAAAATCTTGAGTGACTTGACGTTTCCCACAATTAAATACAAAGCTGTTGAACTGTTAAAAATATTACCGGGAATAAATTGTGGGTTGACACATTGCTTTCATTGTCACTGTGGGTTAAATTATGAAAACTCTACCTCTTGGACGGTCAAAGTTAAATTATGACCCAATAATAAAATTGCCAAAGCAATAAATAATTTTTTAAAGATTCTAATGCAGTTATATTCCAAGGGACCAAACAAATTCAGTACCTGTTGTCTCATGCCTTTAATCTAAGGCTCTCTAAGCTTCCTGCCTGGAGAACGTCAGTGAGTGTCTCTGTTTCTTTACCAAGCCCCACATAACCCAGGCCAGTCAGTTAATAAATTAAGCTCTATGAAAACGACAACCTGCGACCTTAATTGCAGAATGACAGAAAAATTACAGGTTTCCGTAGTGTTCAGCCAGCGATGCGCTTTAAGCACAGGCCTTTATGGTAAAGCTCTATGTGCAGGACAATTGCAAGGACTGGAACTTGGCGAGAGTTAGAGCACTTGCTTGCCTAGAAACACACAGCACATTGACTGTAAAACCCAAGGCCATGTCTCCGTCATAAATCAGCTGGAATGATTATGAATCAGCGATACTTTCTGAGGCTATATCATTCCTGACATATTCTTAGCTTTTCAGTGGAGGATGATGTGTTATAAATCAGAGTCCCACAAATTTGGCTTCATGTTCTCTCTCTTCAGGAATGCTCTTCAGCTGGCCCGGGAATTCTACGCTTCTGTGTGTCCTCCGTGCTGTCACACTCTCACAGGGCACCTCTTGGTGGGACAGAGGGTAGAGATTGGATGGGCCATTCAAGGGCTAGTACACTCCATACCAGTCTGGCTAAAACAAGGGTCTACATTACGGAATTTCCCCTAGGTATCTCGTCTCTGGAGAGGTGGCTCAAAACAATTAGCTAACAACAGCTAAATAAATAAGCTAGCTTACTTTAGAAAGTTAGTAATAGGCTAATTTGCTTGCTATCTACCTAACTATCAATACATACAGGAGGAGCATTGACAACCGGCAATGAACCAATACCTCTACTAATGTTAGCTAACTGTTAATCAATTCAGTTATCAATCAGGTAAAACAGTCATTAAAACAAGAAAAATATCCTTTCCGAAAGTACGTTTCTTCTGAATCCTTTTCCATTCCCACACAGGTTGTCACTGTCTTGCTAGAATGCACACTCTAGATTTAATCCTTAAACTACAGGCGCTTGAAAATGCAGCTCTAAGCAGCACACAATAATGGCATAAAATGATATTCCTGGAGCACGTACACTAAAGTTCACTGCGAGGGTCTGCAGCATGCTACAGTAGTGCTTTTAATTCCTGGAGCAGCGGTGTGCCACCATTGTTTAAGGGTATGGGACACGCTAGCGATGCTAGACTTGCTCTTGTTGTCATCAGAGGCATTTCAGGTCAGAGCCAGAAGTAGAACGATTAAATGATTAAAACGATTAAATCCTTGCTGGGCTCTGCAGAAAACTGGCTTCAGACCAGAGCCATGCTGGCCAACAGAGCCTTGCTGGACAATAGCCATAAAAATAAACTAGCTAGAGGACCTTGTTCTGGGCCTTGCAGCATAGCAGGCATATGGCCTTCTTTCTGGTTGCCTCTTTTGGTCACTGATGGATAGGGCAGGATCCGGGGAGTAGAAAGTCTCACATTTTGCCCTTCGCCTGGGACCGACTCATCCTGTTCAACATGTTTTTCTGAGCAAATAATCCTAAGGAATTTCTTTAGATTGCATTTGCCTGTTGGCTGCGGACGGAGAAGGCTATTCGGTGTGTTTGAAATCAGGCTTCAAAGCCTATTGGTTATGGCTTGTGTCACTGCCAATCCCCTGCTTGTTGTCTGTGTGATTGAACGTGACTGTGAGGCGCTCTGCTGAACGGCACTGGGCTGTCCCAGGAGGCCTGCCTATTTTGACAGCCCCAAGGCAAATCTGTCTCAGCCAGATTTCTACACAAGTGCCGCCTAAAAATGCTATTGAATGTTATTACCTGATCCATTCTTTCTCTTCCTTGGTGGTATTATGGAACAGTCTGAGCGGAAATTATTTATAACTCCAATCTTGCCGGTGAATACTAAGCCAATGGGCTTCAGCTGGCCTCTCGGATAGCCCCGATGGAGAGCCCTTAAACCATCGCTCTCTTCTCATCCCTGATTTTGGGTCATTCCCCAAAATTACTGACAAAAAGTAGAAAAGCTATAACCATGGAAAACATATTCACTATAAGCTGGCTCATACCAAAACCACAAGCAAAAGGTCAAAATTCCAAATTCACTTTCTCTGCCAGGTGTTATGTGAAAAATAACTTGCATTGGAGCAAATGTGCTAGAAACCTGTTAGCCAACATATGGCTGCTTTTAAATGTGACTTGTTTGCCCATCAAAGGGAGAAAAATACAAGCAATACTGAAATATTTTCCTCAGCTGTGGTAGCTGTGGTTTCCTTTAACCCTAAAAGTAAGTCTTTGCAACATTGAGCAGATGAGATTTATAGTCCCTCCATAGAATAGAGAGCAATTATGTTGTAGTGACACACACTGACTGATTATCCTAGTATTTAGTGTCTTCCATTGTAAAAAGGTGACTGTGGTATGTGACATGCAATAAAAATGGTGGCCAAGCTAATCTCTCTCATCAGCCTGATCTCTCACTCACTGAGACAGCTCAACATTGAAAGCCACGGCTCGCCAAGGAGCCCGTCTTGAGAAGATACAGGAAGTGCTGGCAGAGATTGTCATTGTCAAGGGGCCTTCAAGACCAAAGGTCATGAGTAAGTAAGGGAGGTGGGTAAACATGGACCCTTGTTGGAAGTTTAACGTAACAGCATTCACTATTTCCCAGCAAAAGTTATTGATGTTTATCTGAGATTGACATGTGGAGTGACTGCCATTGTGGGGCGAAACCCCTGTTATCTCCAAAGGAGCACGGTGTGCGGAGCGGAAGGAAGCTGAAATCAGCGGCAGGGCCTTTTTAGTCAGTAAAGGTCAGCATTTGACTAGGGCCAGCCAGTTAGCCACTGTCAAAAACAGGGGGAAACATCAAAGTGTCATTTAACTGGCTGTAAAACTCCAGGGCGTCCCCTCGGTTTTTTATGACATGCAATGGGTCGGGTTGGGAAAAAGGAATATAAAAGAAGCAGTATAAATCAGACACCTCAGCAATCCAGAAAAGGGTTAACAACCAAATATTTCAAATAGGGAGAAAAAAGGAAGACACAGGTCTTATTAAAGCTGCATAAACAATGTTTTTTGTAAGAAGTCCAAGCATGTTAAGTCTTCATTTTGACTGGAAGAAGGGAACTGGGGAAATCTGAAAAGGGTATCTGCTCTGCTAAGTATTTATTTGTGCGTTCAATTGGTTTACTTTCGGTTCCTGAAACATGGTTTTTGACCCAGCCAAGTTTCTGAGCTTTCCTGTCTGTGGCGAGTATTCACACAGGATTTGACACGTACAGATACAACCAAATACGAGCTGTGTACAAACATCGCGATTGGCAGTCTGCGACAGTCTACTCTCCATCTGAGTAGACTGACATCCCACGCATTGTGGACGAGAGTGACAACCATAATTAAGACATGGACACTCCTGGTTTTTGATTTAGTGCTGCAATTCACCTGCCAGTACGAACACTATGAGAGGATTTCCGTAAAGATTTCGCATCAGATAAATCAATCGTCTGAAGCTTCGGTATGTCTTGCAGGCCCTGGTTGCCCAAAACGTTTTCCAGAAGCCTGAAATTGGTTAAAGGTCAGTGTTGGTAATTTTGGACTCCAGAAAAAACAGCAATGTGCCACCCCTACAGTCTCAAACAAGAACGATGAAAGTGCAAAGTAATAAGGGATGATCTAGCTCTGGGTCTGACACGGAACCCATGTGTTGAGATAGCTCTCCTCGTGTCAGTGGTGAAGAGTCTGGATGAGGTCAAATCTATGTTTGTAACACATGTCTTCTGTGAAGCTGACTGCTTGTAGAATGCACGGGGTGGGCTTCCATCAACGTGTTGACTGCACCGATACCACTCTAAACCTCCCTCCACTAGTACAGCATTTTCTAATGAAACCCCATTGGGATGATTTTGTTGATTTTCGCAATTACCCGCTTTTGCAAGCCCCCTACCAACTTTGGTAAGCTGTGTCTCAGGAGTGTTTTCAGGCATAGTGGAGTAGTGGTGGTTTTTATGAGAAAAATCACAACTACAGCACTAGCGGATCGAAGTCATTTTCACACTTCCTCACGTTTGCCATCTTGGTTTTGGGCCAAGACATTTCTCCAATGGCAAAATCAGAGTTTTTTTGCAGGAGTCTGACGGCAGTATCATTGTCTATAGTTCCACAGGCGGAATGAGCTCAATGGCGATGGCTGCGACAGAATGCAAACAAGCTGGGTAAAGTGATCCTCGAGCCCTGTCGCTTCATCTTGCGTAAACATCCTGTCAAAGTGCACTTGTGTTTTTCAGACACTGGGCGGTCTGTTCTGGCCATATTTTGTCATAGTGTGATAACAACTGAAACTGCCCGAAAAGGAAAGCAGAAAGTATAAAACTGCACAGCAACAGGCCAAAACAATGAAGTGTAAGGAAAATCCAGAGCAGGTCGGCCACAGCACTTCACATGGGTACCATCGACACTCTGCTGTGTCTGAATGCGGAGCACTACCTGCTATCCAGCCAGACTACAGATACTGCGATACTATAGATTTCAGTTCACTGCCTGGATACACTTTTCCTTATTGCTGATGAAAAAGGACAGGGTAAAACATTCCCACATAAGTGATGAGAGAGCCAAATGTTTATACAGACAACAGCTTTTGCTAGCTGCCAGGTCTTAGTTTTGAACATGTGTGGACGGCAATGACTGGAAACAAAGCAAATTCCTTGATTTACATATTACATGTGCATTTTACTGCAAACCTTATTAGTCCTTTTTGGTTTTTTCACTCTTTAGTTCTGAAACTCCGAAAGTCTGCCAAATAATGAACCCTGCTGATTTACTGAAGTTCCTGAGTTCCACTGTCGTCAATGACGTGTGTACTGGTTGGCTCATCTTGAAAAGTTATTTCTCACTCACATTAATGCACTTTAAGGATTAACGTAGTGCAACAGGAAATACAAAATACACGATCGAGTCTACCCAGATCTTTAAGTGCACACATGCAATTTTGGTACTGTGTCAGTCAGTATTTACTTTCAAATTGCTTGCATTAGTGGCTGGTTCAGTATTTTGTTCAGTGGCTGGTTCAGTATTTTGTGTCCATGCTTGCAGGCTTTCCCAAAATAGTTAGAGATGTTTGCAAAATCAGCTTGATGAAACGATTGTCTGCAGTGCATGGTAAGCCATGGAGAGTTTTGTCGCTTTCAAAACAAATAAGTCCATTAAGTCAATAGGAGACATTTTCCCTTTTTCTCATAATTGTTGAAGTAACTTTAAAAAAAATTAGCATACGAAGCAAATCTCCTTCCAAACTCGTCAATGTTCTGAGGGGTGGAACAACAAAGCAGACACTGGCCTTTTTTAAAGTTTTGGCCTGACTCCCAGGAACCACCAGAGCCAGGGCTCAGAACATCCAGCAGAATCCTACATGCCGGAGACTGGCCGCATTTGGGCATGCTGTGTCTCCAGGTTTCACTGTCAAGAGCAGGCCTCTGACTATCCAGCAGCTGCTTACAGCGCAGGCAGTGAAAGGTGTGTTCCTGTCCTGTCCCAATTAGGCTGTGGTACAGCCTTGACTGCCTCCCAAAGGTGTCAGGTCACTGATGTGCTCCACAAGACCCCAGCACAACCTCTGTTGTGTGCTATTTACGGGGTCTCTGTGTTTTACAAGCACCTTGAACATCACTTTACAATACCCCTACATCGCTTTAGGAGTCAAAGGGGCCCTGTGGTGGACTATTCCTGTCCTGGGTGTTCCCTACCTTGCACCCTATGCCTTTTTGGTTGGCATTTTCAGAAAATGAATGGATGGGTGTAGGAGTTGAAGAGATTATCAGTCACATTCAATTACATATATATAACTGAATGAGACTGATGCTGAACACATATCTGCATAGATTATTTCACTCCTTAAGAGAGATAACATCAGATTTTTTTAGTTTTTAGTTTTCTGGACCAAAGTGGTTTTAACATGTTTGAAGCCATATTTGCTTTTTGTTTTCTAAATGTAATTTCAGACAAAGAGACTTTACATACTCACTGTTAATATCACATCTAAAATGACTTACTATTACAATATTACTGTGAGGGGATTTTTGCATCAAACATTCTCCTGCATCTACAAAAATCACACATGGCTCTCTTTCATAATATCTAGCTAACCCAAACCCAAATGCATCTTGCGCGCATATTTGTAACAAAGCATTTGTCAAATTAGGTTACGCAAACCAGTCATTTGATGGACACCCTATGGTTCTGGGGGCTGTCTTTCACAGTCTGAAAAGTAGCTTGGAGGCCGGTAGTGTACAGCTGACTTAGATTAATGGGAGAGGTCCCCCACAGTTCCAGAGCATTCTTGCAGTCTCTTTAACACTCAATCAACCTGTGGGGTTTCACTTGATAGCTGTGGTTCGGGGAGAAACTGGCATTGCCATGACATCTGCTTGAGATAAAAATTCAGTCGGGCCACTGGCAGTTTTCTTTATAGTCCAAACAACATAAAGTCCTTTGTTTTCTTTTTAGCGTAGTTACCTCGGTTTTTCAGTGGCCGTTGATGGAGAACCACTTGTTTAATGGTAAGTCTGTTAATATGGATGCATGACTGACCATATGTAGTGTAGTCCTTGTCAAGTGCATGGTAATTTTCAGCTGATGGTCCTGTCAGGAACCCCCAATTAAAATACATTTTTATGTAACGACACAGCTCTGTCTGTGACACACAAGTTTTGAGTGAGGGGAATGCCTCTCCCTTCGTCTTTACAGCTAGTCCCATTAAGAAACGCTCAGGTCTGGGTTGTAGGCCATTCTTGAGTTGATTTACTATGCTGTTACCAGTGGGCCTTCTCTCTTACACACCAATGGAGGCAGAGAAGTAACACATCAATATTAACTCACAAGAGAGCTCAACACTTTCCCGAAGATCTCACAGAAGTAGTATAAAGAGAAAAAATTTTTAAAAGCCTGCAGACAGGCATCAGTAATATTTATTTCAGTATAGAAATAAATAAAATACTAAAAGAACAGCTTCTAATGAAAAAATGCCAGGAGTATTTAACCTCTTAGCCAACTCTCAGCCATCAGCAGCCTATCATGCATTAAGAAATTACAGGGTCTCAAACGACAAAGCTTACAACTGACTGATAGGGAACTCTCTACCCACACAGACGCCATACATTTACTTAAATCAAAAATGCGAGTCCCCAGGTTTTGTACTAAATAATCCATATTAATTTGTTCCATACGAATGTGCGACTAAAAACACTTAAATACCTGTAAAAACCTTGTTTTGAAAAATTTGTGGAAACATGTTTCTAGTTTGAGACAGATTCCGGTAGAATTGCACTCCAACTGTGAACTAACCTTACCAGTTCTATTAAATGGATGCTTGATATGTCCTGCTTTAAAATTATTATATTTAATGCCAGTCCTATAAAAGTTATCAGGTGAAATTTGACACCCCGGGATGTTTAATGTTGTCAGTAATCTCAGTTTGAGAGAAAAAGGTATGAGTTGTTCCTTCTCCAGGTAGTATTCCACGTGAATACATTCCTTTTTTAAAGGGTGCAATGGGCCAATTTTGATTTAATATTGGATATAATTGCTGAATGTTTCCCTTTAGAGCTCACAAAACATGAAATTAAATGTCTATCCTCTCATATTAAAAACCTGTATACTGTATCTTTAAGTAAAAGGTTTTCAGCGGTGCCCTGGCGACCTTTTTTAGCTGTGCCCTCCAATTGTATGTCCTAATGTGTCTTAGCAGAACCAAGATGCTCTGTTGTTGGGAGGAAAGTCTGTTATATTAAAGTAACTGTGTCATTTATCTGGCTGTGTGTGCCTGCCTCTAAGAAGAGCTGTCCGCTGGTTTATTTTACGCTACGGGTTTCGTTTGTTATCCAATCACACTATTAATTTTAAAATTAAAACGCGTCAGTTTCCCCATATCACTAAACACTTGTCAGTTGGGTGCAACGACTTCGTGTGATTTTAGTAGTTGTTAAACTATTGTTTTAACATTTCATTTACCGTATTCATTATACGGATTTTGTTTCGGGAGATTTTAGAGTTTCATAATTAGTAGCCTAATTTCTAATATTACTCATAAACTCAAGTTAAAAAAAGTTTCGAAGGCAGCGTATAATATAACGCACAAAAATATCAGTACTCTGAGATGCGGCTACCTTAAATTCCTTGTTCCGCCCGACTTTTTTATTATGAAATTAATCAGGTATTCGTAGTGTGAGCATTTTGTCTTAAGTAAAGCTGCATTCCCGCTCTGCGTCTGCTTGTCGTTGTTTGTGTTTATTGTTTTATGTTTTGTATTGACCCTGCTGTAGTCTGCGGTCATGCGCCTTTGACCTTGTGAAAAAGCGCTGAAAAAAATACATTTATATTAATATTATCCATTTATCCATTTTGTGAAACGTTTTACCCAATACAGGATCGCGGGTATTATTATTGTAGATTTTTTGGGGATGTGCAGATGTTTTCTAATGCTTATGTTGCTTGTGTACTGTAAAAAAAAAAAAACTCAGTTTACAACAGAGTGAAGCGTGCGTATGTTATATAGCCTAACTAAATTAGGCTATATAAAACTGTCAAAGAGAAAAAGAAGTAAACGAGCAAAAGAAAATGCATAAAACGGTTGTTTCCACAAAAAATAAGGGCAAAAAAACTAAACAACCAAATGCTCGATTTCTCTTAAATATTCGTGCCAAAAATTAATTTTTCGCTCCCTCAGATATGGACTTTTGATTGTCTAAAAATAAGAATTTTACATTGTTATCCGAATAAAATGTTAACTGTGTGGCGAAATATTCCATAGTTCTTATGTTACAACAAGTATTTGGTAATTATTTAACTAAAGACAGAATGAGGATTATTATGTGTGCTGTTATTATATTTCTCATGGAGACGTTTCATCTCCTGTCATATACAAATAAATTAAAGTTGCTCCGGCTGCACACACAGTTAATTATTCTCGGTCTTGCAGAGTTCTGTTTTTAAAAGAGCGTTCAACCCTTTTTTGCTGGGCTTCTCACAGTTTCGCAGCAGTGTGTGCTTTGTTTGTTGAAAATGATAACATATAACTTATTATATTTAAAAATTACATTGAGATGATTTACTACAGCTCCCTGGGTCGCCAGTCTTAAAATATATTTTGATGAATGTATCGTGTACGTCATAGTAAATATGGATGAAAACTTTCCATTGAATCTATCTTTTCTTAAGCGAGTATTTAAGTCTACCTCAGCCATATTTATTGTTTTTGATATGCAACGTCCTGTTGTCAGCCAACATATCTTCGGATCAGAAGCATGGATTCATACTCAATTACACGTTTACGTTTATATTGTAATTCTAATGAATGCAGAAAGCACGTCATGTTATTACTCAGGAAGTACTACGGTTATTTTAAGGAAAGGTTATTATATTTGGAGATTCCAACTCTGAAACACATATCATTTCTCAACCAGCAGTGCGATCTTGTTTTTTATTTTTATCAAGTTCCCAACGTGGAACAAATGGCAAAAGCCTGGTGCAGAGCAAAATTATAGAGCATCACACACCTCACAGGCCTTAAATGTGTCTTTTATAGTTAATTAACATAGTTTTTTGTGTTTTTGTTTTGTTCCCCTGAAGCAAATTAAAAAGACATATAATTGTAAAGACACCAGTTTAAGAAGTATGCAGACTTCAGATGTTGAGGCCTCAGAATTTCTGAGCTTGCTAAACTCTCCTTTTTTGTTCATCATGAAAACAGGTCAACACATAAACTTGGCCATACATTAGGTAAAGTTAACTCACGAGGATTAAGTATTGATCCTACCTCAATTGTTGACATGTATAAACGTAATTTCCTCGTTCGCATACATTTTGTATTGTCTAATAAAATATCGGAAATGTTGAGTGATTCCATCGTTGATATCTTTATAAAATGTATAGGTGCATAACTTCGACCAATAACCTACTTCTGATGGCTAGTCCAGGGTTGCCAAACTGCCTGAATTTTACCAGAATGTGCATCGTTTTTATATACTTTTACACCCGGTTCTAATCTATCTGAGATGTTCTTAGAACTGTCTCACAATAAACAATTTAATATAAATGTGGATGTCTGACTGGATGACTGAACAGAGAAGAAAACGATATGCCATTGACTGCATCAAGCTAATAGACCGAAGTGCTTTGTTTCTGCTTTGCAGTCTTCGTAAAATAACACGAACCATAGCGACATACTCATCTTCCCATCTTGTGCGCCTTGGGCTTGCTTACCAGCCTAGGGTTTCCACCTTAGGACACCCCGTAACCACACCCGCACAATATAAATATACAGGCTACCCACATATATATGCACACATGGAGATAGTAAATTGTCTACGGAAAACTAATATAGATGGAAGATGCAATCTTAGTAAATAACTTTAGCTGTAGACATTGCTGTCTTTCACTTGCTCTCCGAACAGGGATTTCAATCAAACACGCACGTTATATTAAATGGTTTATTGTAGCACATTTTAAAAAATAAAAAAAAAATTAGAATCCTTGTAATTACCGAACATATGATACAGGGGGTCAAAGTACGCACAAATACCGCACAGTTAGGTATTTACCGTCTGTGTGGCAAACCTAGCCCAGCCATCAGGAGTAGGTTACTGGTCAAAGTGTGTCGACAATATTTTTATGCGCCAATAAACGTTTAGGTCACCTGAACGATGGAATGCATTTCGAAACTACGGACTAAAATTGTTCATTTCTCAAATCCTCACGCGTTGCAATGCCAAGCAGAAATGAAAATATTCGCTATTCTAAAAGACAGCCGTAAAAAAAAGGAGAGCAAATTGGGAGAAAATCCAGATAAGCAAATAAAATAAACCGTCCGTATAGAAAGATCATAGGTTTCAAATATAATTACTGAAGATTCGGATAATCCAATGGATTAATTTTCTACTATTGATCGACTAATAAAAAAAAGCTCATATTGTTTAGATACAAGCATCATCTTCAAAATGCAATTCATTCGCAGCATTTTTATAAGCCTGTCAATATCAAATCCAATACAGTAAATACGGTAAGAATTAAATTCTAGACTGCAATTTCCTCTTCATGCTACCCTCATATGCTTTTTGATTATAGATAAAAATGAAGTTCACGAAATCATTGAAAAACCGAAATCTGTAACTTGTCTTTATCCAATCCCTTCTAGCTTGGAAAAAGTGTCTGATACTTTATTAGAAATAGTAAACCGCTCAATTAAGACAGGTGTGTTTCCAATCCCCCTAAAGACAGCTGTGGTAAAACCACTGCTCAAGAAGAATAACCTTGATCGATGTCATCAGTAACAATATACTGTTTTCTGGATATCATGAGATTTTATGATGCAGTAGGCTATAGCTTATTGATCCTCCTTTTACAGAGCTATGTTGGTCTCTCAGGTTCTGCTCTGAATTAGTTCCTTTCCTAAATAATGGGAAGGCAATATTTTGTTAGTCTTGGTCAGCATGCTTCAGTAAAATATAGCATGGACTGTGGGGTCCCTCAGGGACCCAATCTGGGTCCCTCCTTTTGGTTGTTAGAGATGACCCACTGGGTAGCGTTCTCAGGGCATGGTTTCAATTAAATATTATTCATTAAGCAGATGACAAACATCACTACAGTCATGTCAAGGCTTTTGATACAAAACACTCTGTTGTCAGCCAATATCTTTTGAGATTATAAACTAGATCAATAATCATGTTTAATTAAATGAGGACAAAACCGAGTTTCTTATTGTAGGCTTATTGTAGGCTTTTTTGTTAGGCTTAAAAAAACTTTTTTTGGCACTTTTATCAAGTGCCAGAAGTAAAAAGGCTGGGGGTCATATTAGATTCTGAATTAACTTTTAAATCTTGGTACTGAAACCACCTTATATCACATTAGGCAAATCCCCCCCCAAAAAAGATGCCTTAGAAGCAAAAAAATAGATATACATGTTATTTTTTTAGCCATATGAATTACTGCACATTAAACTGAGCTGCCAAAAAAAAGAGAAATTTTCTGCGACCAAAATTAGTACAGATTTTTTACCAAAAACCTGAAAATTCTGCATTGGCTCCCTGTTTTTTTGTTTTTCAACAATTGATTTTAAAATACTCTTATTCATTTTTAAAGCACTTAATGGTTTAGCACCCTTTTAAATTTTAGAATTTAAAATACATTCCAGAGGCACCTGAGGTCTTCAGACACTGGCTTTCTTCCTGATCTGAGGGCTGTCTTTGGTCCTTATTGTTCCAAACGGTTTTTAAACACTATCTGAAAGCAAATCTTCTTCTACACTTTTTGTATAAAAGTGTGTTTTACTCTTGTTTTACTTACGTCCTTCTTTCACCTTCTTTAATTTTTTTTAATGTTAAGCACCTTGTGTTGCAGATTTACTTATGTAATTATTATCATTATTATTATTAATAATATTACCATTAGCTAGGAAAGCAAACATTAACAGCAATGTTTCATAAATAGAAGACCTTTGTCTGACAAACTATGCCTTCCCATTATTGTTTTACTTAGGGTCTGAGTTGTAATAAACATAATAATTAACATAATAGTAAACTCGGCCATGGTCAATGGCACCATTATTTGCTTTATTTTTATTATATATAACCAAAGATTATCTATAAGTTTTGCTTAACTTATTGATCTAACAAGAATCTAATTGTATGTTTTCTTCAATTACGTAGTTACTGGTCGTCCTACTTGTTTCGGTTTAAATTCCATTCTCTGTTTCTCGGGTTAAATCATCTCAGCGATGGCTGGGAGTAACATTCCGTTTTGCGTGAGTTGAGTTGTCCCCATACCTATCGATTTATAATGCATGTATGCCACAACACCAGTGTATCCCTTGTTGCAAAATAAATAGGCCAACATCATTGATGGATCTTCAGTTGCAATTACGAATGCTATTACTGAAATGAGGGCTATTTTTAAATTCAGGCACGATATATAAGCAAAGCACATTATGTGGTGGAATCTTGTGAAGACAGATTCTGAAGTTGTCGATCCAAAACAGTGTCATTAACTGTGTTTCCTTAAGAATTATTTAATTATGCAATCAGTTTGTATAGTTCTCAAGAGTTAATTTTTAAGTGTTTAACCAAGATATTAAGCCTATTGTGAAATCAATTCTGGCATCTCTAAAATGTAGTCTATTGCAAATTTCAGGCGCATTTGTAATGCCATATTTATTATTCTGACTATAAAGGTGTCAATTGAATTTTCAGATTCGGCTGCAATAACGACTGTAGATTATGTACATTATCACATTAAACATAATTTAATTCAGTTGTTATATCATTTGCCCCAACCCCATGCGTCTCTGTTATTTTGTATAGTTGTAAATGTGATAGAACCTGTTGAGTCATTTTGAGAAATATAGGTCATTTGAAATATGCTTTGATTCAAAAATACTAGCAACATCAAAACAACCACGATGATAGCCGCATTAAACCCCCGTGTTCTTTACTATCTTAGTCACATAAACAGTTTGGGAAAATATTTAATAACCAGGCGTTTCGTAAGCAAAACTTCTTCAAATTGACAAGTCATTTCATTTTGAAGTTTCGTAACGTGTTTGAGTGCCCAGTCCCGAAATCACATATCTCCTCTGTTAACCCACGATTCTTGCTCTTTATTTTATTCCCGAGGAAAAACAGTTCCAAGCAGATGCAAGATATCTGCAGAAGTTCTTATTATCACAAGGATCCCTCCAAACGGACTGTTACAATGTTACTTCCATTGGGTAGTCGAATCGGTGTCGTACTGTTCTACAAATATATTGTATGCAATGCATGATTTTAAAGGATTATTGACAACGCCAGTCACCTATAACTATAAATAACCCAGCTATACTTAGCAAAACTATACTAGATATCACTACATATTTAATCTAATTTACACGTTTTTTATTATTACAAAAGCGATATTTTGTACTCACCATAGCAAGAGATAAGCGCTCCGTTGAGTCCGCTTTCTTGTTGGAGTTTGCTTTCCTCTGGGGGTGTTTTGCAAGAGTATCTCTGCATAAAGATGTGATATTTATTGAAGTTGCCTTCAGCAGAAGCGGCATCCAGTGATGGACATTCCTGTTGAAACGGGCTCCGCGGCTTTTCCCCGTAAACCTCACCTTTGTTGGTCAGGAAAGTAGGATTGTACTGGGTGTCACTCGCCTGGAATGTCCTAAAAGGGGTTGTCTGGTGATCCCTACCTTGCGGTGCAGACGTACTATAATATGAATCCATAGATGTCATATCGCAATATGAAACACACGTCTCAACATTCATTCCAGAAAAAAATAAGGGAAACGAAGTCCAAACTTTTTCTTTTTTCCTTTCTTTCCGTTTTGGATAGCGAAGCAAATACTTCCTCTCACCCCTCTCCTTTCTCCCCACAGTCGAACACGCACACACAACACTGGCGCAGCAGCTGGTTTTGGTTATAAAATGATGTCCTCCAGAAACTGCAAGCTGACCAAAAAAAAAAAAAAAAAGTTGAAAGCCCTCTTAAGGTTTAGATGAGTAACAAAAATGTCCTCAGTGGATGCAACTCCCCGGTATACGCCAGCAAGAAGTTCTGGGCTTAAAGTTAAAACCCTATCCCTGGTTATTATGGAGACGTATGAATGGGTGAGGTCTGTTTTGTTGCAAAAAAGTGGGAGAACACAACACATGACATTAATGTAATTAGGATATGAATATATAACTGGTCTGATGTGAATCGAAATTTAAAGAGAGCAGTTTATTGGACGATTCGCAATGTTTAATCAAGTGGGAACGATCTCAGGGCTGTAGATTTGTAGGCTGCACAAGACTGTAATTATTTAGTTAATGTGACTCGTGAGGCTAAATAGTTGCTCTGTGGACATAATCTCGACGTTCACGCTGCTTTGTATGTTATTTTATTCGCATTCAGATGTTGATTATATGAAATTCCGTCAATGGTTCTCACGTATCAAACTGTTTCCTCTCGCTGAAGGAGGGCGATCGCAAGATTAAAGATGCAAATATAGTGAAATAGGTATTAAGTGTCCCTCGTGTAAATAATTAGAATAAATAACCCCAGGATGGAGCTTGAGAATCCGGGGGTGCTTAATGTTACGCGTCTACGTCTCAATCATCACGTTACATTCCTATGCTTGAAAATCATATTGATTTAAGTTTGATTTTTCTCCTCGTTTATCCCGTGGACGTAGTGGCCCACATGTTGACTCGCAAAACAGTTTGCTGGCGTGCCAGAAATCCTTGTACACGAGATGTAAAATGTGCCGTATAATCCCAAATGGAAATCCAACCTCACCAGTGACTAATTCGTGGTTACACTGTCATCTGTTTTATCTGCCTTTGCCTCCTTCCACTCTACTTTTTGTGCTGCGTTGTCTGACTATTATAACAGTTGCTGGATATATACGTTTATATTCTTAACATGACTGACACAAATAAAATAAAAAATATTTATAATCTTATAATAGCATATATTTTGGAATACTCACTCAACTTTGAGATATGTTTGTACGTCCGTTTAGTTTCTAATGTGAGACCAATCTCCGGACTGTTTGATAGCTTCAATCCGGTGTATAGTGCTGAGTGCTGTGGTAACTTCAGTGAGTTTATATCAAGCAGGCACGCTTTCATTTAAAAAGAGTGAGGCTCACCCTCGTCACTTAATGACTAATCAGTGCCATGGTTTTTCTCCACTTAATTGCCCATGTTTTTATATTCTGAGCTGTACGTGTTATTCAGCCCATTTACATGGCTTGTGTTCCAATTACATATTTTATTTACTAGTCAAAGAGTATGTGCCTTATTCCAATGTTTCCAAATCCTGGTCAACACCTCCTGGAGTTTATCCTGCCAATTGAGAGCAGTAGGGAACTTGGATATCATCAGAATTTAGGACACACTATTTTAGCAAGTTCATCACTTTTAACATGATATATATTTGAATGTGTGTTACAATTACAGTTTTTAAATTTAGTTGCTTAGCAGAAGCTTTATCTTACTCAGCTTAAAATTTCTACATTCATCTGCTTATACATTTGGATATTTTACTGAAGCAACTCAGGTTAAGTACCTTCCGTACACCACTGGGAATGTGCCTAACAATATCAAAACAACAAAAAAGTAACATGAACCACATGAGCATTGTCAAGAAAAAGTTGAAGGCATATGACATCTGATCATCAGGGCCTACCTGTGCAGTGATTCCATTTCTAATAAAAAATCTATTCATATGAAGAGTGAACATTTTTAAAAACTTTTTTCTTTATATATAATGGTTTTTTTTTAATTTAGTATGCTTTTGTGTGTAGACCATTTCCCCTTGCCACTGAGGCCATGAACTAGTGTCACATATATATAATATATATATTCTGTGGAGAGACTGAATGGCGTGCCTTGATTTTCTCCATCAATTCATTTAGCCATTCATTTTGAATTCGATGAACTGAATCGTAAGTTGGCTGTCAGCCAAAAGTAATAGATGTAATAGCATGATTCAAACAGCTGATAACTTAAGTAAAGGAGAAGGTAGATTATGCATGAAGCTCAGTTTCATGTCTGGTGTCATGAACAAATCAGAGACGTTTTATTTAAATTACGTATGATGTGACGTCACATCTACCTGGAAATGAAAACCATTTGTTTCAGATGGAAGTTTGATGTTGTATGTTTACAAATGCTAATTCTAAACTTTCTAAAAGAGCGTGACTAGTCCACACATTTTTAAGTATCATTTGTAAGCTGTAAGAATGATGATTTTCAGTACACAGATACCAGGATACTACAGTGGCACTAAGAGGGGGACCATATAACTAAAAATGAAAAATAGAGGATGTGGGGCACTCCAGGCTCGTACCCAGTAAGGTAAAGAACCTTAACGCTCCACAGTACAGATGAGAGCCAAAACAAGAATAGCAAGGGGAGGGAACTTAATGAACAAAATTGCCTCATAGCATCAATTGTAAGGAGGCATAAAAAGGAATAGCTTAAAATCTACCACTGTGTGGCTAATTGGTAGCAAATGGGGCACCAATGGAGTTAAAGCATACAGCCTTGGAACAAGTGATGGGAAATAAGACATTGTTTAAGAACTACCTTAAGCTACTGTTTTATTAATACTTACTGGATATACTGAGCTGCTTGAAATTTGCAAATCAGTAACACCAGTATACTGACGGCAGTGCATATTGATAAAAAATAAAAAATCAATTACACATTTTACTATTGTGTCAGTCCCACAGAACATTGTTACACTGTTACATACACATTAAGTTACAAAGGACACTGTTCCGATGACACCACTAGCATGGAGTTCTACTACAGCAGGGATCTGAAAACATCCTGCAAGGAATTAAGTGATGCATGAGCTGTTCCCACTAGATGCTTACTCTCCCATTCTCTGGTTGACGGCTTTGGCAGCTAAAAGGATTTGAGTGATGACCTGCCCCCTCATCCGAGTTTAGATAAAAGTTAGTCAGTGGGGCTGATTGTGGTGGGGTTTAGTCAGAGCTCAGACCTGTGGGCTTATCTGGCCCAAAGCTATACTTTAGTTTGATCTTGTATATGGTGCCCACTTTTTCCAAGCCCTCAAGTAGTTCTTATGATGCACTAGAGAGAATGAACACAGTTTCTCTGTTAGTGTCACACCCTCCAACTGTCTTATAGCACTTATATACACCAGGCGTCTTGGTGTTTGGTGATCCACTTCTCCTGTTTGGTGATCCAGCTGTCCCTCCCTTCTTCTTTTCTGCTCCTAACAGAAAATTCACAGACAATTGAGACACTCCTCTCCTCCAATAGTGCTGAACAAGGGGTCCACCTGTAGGTAAGGCCTGTATGTTAGCCTTTTTATGGATTGGGATTGCATCCTCCGCTGATATGTAAACTCCCCTTCAGTTACCGGAACCATGGTGAGTGCTTGTTGAGCATGGGAGAGGCTGGGTGATGTGTAAGGGGTTTTCTACTGACACTCCCTGGTCAATACTCATGACAAAAGAGCTAGCTGGCAGACCACCACTGTTGTTTCACTTGAGCCAATAGCAGTGTCGAGATAGCACATGGAGTAACTGTCCATGATCAATATCTATATTGACCATGGACAGTTACAACAAAAGGTCCATTAAAACAAAAGGTCCGTTAAAACAGGTCCATGGACATCTTTGTGGACCGAAAGAGCCACTCTTCTGCCTTGGAGACATTGTGATCTTGGATACAGTGATGGCCTATCTTCATCAACACAACTTGAAGTAGAAACTTCAGAGGTACAACTTCCACCAGGAGGTCAAATTCTTGGATCATATTTTTCCTCAGCAGCGGTAGCCACCGCCCGCAAAAAGGGGCAACGACTGACTATTGTCACAGAACAGAAAATTTTTGGCTTTACCTCCTGCTTCTGAAGGTTTGTGAAGGGCTCTGCCAATCACCCATTAAACACCAATCAGAGTAGACATGAAGGGAGCAAGGGGGCCAAATAGATTCTGTTATGAAGACCCCTGTGGGGAAAGGACTGTAGATTTGAAGGTGTAAAATACATGACCTCTCCCCATTAACAGACTAGAGAAATTCAGTAATCAGAATGGGGAGGTCTAAAACGTAAGACAGCTGATGTTGATGTTGAGACTCATTTAAACAAGATGGTACAACAATTACAGACTAACCACCATGGAGCCCTGGTAAACCCTCTCGTCTAAAAAGGAAACATTAAGTAAGCCCTCCTCCTTCTTAAGAATCCACCCCATATGACTAACCGCTACATTAGAGCTGGTTGAGAATATTACACAACCCAATTCGAGCTTATAGACAATTGAAATTATTGTAAATAATCTCCCGTGGCGAGATTCAAACCCTGGTCTCACAATGAAGTTTCTGCATCACTAAGTCCCAGGTCGCTTAATGAGGCTTCATAAATATTTTTTTCCTCCTTCAAACTTTTTTGTTTGTTTTTGCATAATAAAACTGAAATTCAATGTAATTATTAAATGCACATGGGAAAAACCATGATCAAACATAGCAGAAGCAGCACATGGTTTCCTAAAACTAATAATCCATCTCTTAAATTTCCCATTCTGTTATAAATACCCACATTCACCTTTGTTTAAAATACAGTTACATATTCCAAATTTGGGTTCAGATTTTTGCTGTTCAAAGTACTGATTACAAACATTACATATGTTTTCTTTGTGCACTTTGTGTAAGTCGAGAAACACTTGGTCACATGTCGCAAGAAGCTGCAGCAGAGGTAGCCCTCCCTAGTTCTGGAGAACTTGAGGGTATCACCTCACAAAACAAGAATTATAGAAGGAAAGCAAAGTGTTGTCAGTAGTACTAGCCCTGGTGAGCATGAGCTGATTATAATTATCATATTATAATTATTTTGTAGTTAGTAATATTTTCCTTGCTGGCAGGTCTGTGTCACCTAAACCTGGATATTACGTATACAATGAATTGAAGAACGTACAAAATGTAACCCCAGAAAAGAACAGCACATTGTATACACATAAGCAAAACAGTCTCGTACAATCTGAAATTTGCATTCAAAACTAGCAAAACCTTTTCCTGTCATCTTACCAGACTGAGGAAAATTTGACTGGGTTCAAGGATTAATAAAATGCGATAAAAAAGTAATAATGTTTATCCCAAAGCTAATTATCATGTGTGCAATAGGTGTTTGATAAATGTAATCATTATATTGAACATTTTGGTTTCAAGTACAGCTCAGTTCTGATCCAGCAAATATGAATAAGGTCTGGGGTTAAATAATATTATTTTGATATGTTAAAATTCGGTAGTATTTTAAGTAGTATGTTAGTATTTTTTCTCTTCTTTAGGACTGGACTAGGCAATAGTCACAAAGTACCCAATAGGGAGAGATTGTTTTTACGTATGGCAAACCAAACGATCATTTTGCGATAATGTTTAATTAAAATAATTAGAGCTATCATTACATATTTTAGGATATATTCATAATATATATAATTGACAGGATGTGATTTTAAAATATTTGTTAATTGTTTAAAGACAAATTTAAATGAGTTAAATGAGAATATATATATCATTTTGACTAGGCTAAATCAAATTTTAATAAGTCAAATTTCGAATCAATTTATCATTAATTGTACTTTTTACATTAATTGTAAAAAATTATATTCTGACTAGTAACAATAACAGTTATTGCCACTGAAAATATAAGCAGTTAAATTATCATTATTAACAATTCAATTAACAATTAAAAGTATTAAGTTATTGATGTCGGCACTTAAATTCGTACTAAATTCGTACTAGTTAAAACATCATTCTGACTAGTTACAATTAAAATTAAAAAATTAAATTAAAAACTATTCAATATCAACCCTATTCAAATATGACTAGTTGTAATTCAAATTTTATAATTATGAATAGCTATAAGAACAGTAATTAGTGTAACAATTTTCCCTAGCTGCCATTCTCTTTTTGATATCAGTAATTGTGTTTTAGATATATAAACTTTTGACATCTGATTCGTGGATATCAAGAATTAGACTAGTTTGACCAATTACTAGCCCTAATTGGTTTATTTATAATCAAAAATAGGATTTGCAACAAGTTATAATTGAATTACAGGTATATAAACAGAGGGGCGTCTATAAAAAATGAATGAGAAAATCATCTGATCAACAAGTTTACAATTAAAATGTTGGTGTCAGAATAGGAATTGGGAATAGTCAAAACTCAATTATTGATATCATGAACGGGAAACAACTGGTCAAAATTAAATTGTAGAGATCAAAAATTGCAATTACATCTTGTTGTAATTGTATCAATGATATCTAGAAGAGAAGTTTTTACAAGATGATCGAATTGATGTTCACAATCGTTTGGAGATCTTCAAAAAATG
>JAOVYW010000007.1:8225806-8235921 GCA_025775045.1 Hiodon tergisus | reverse complement strand
GTGTGTGTGTGTGTGTGTGTGTGTGTGTGTGTGTGTGTGTGTGTGTGTGTGTGTGTGTGTGTGTGTGTATGCGTGTGCACGTGTTTAATATCAACAGCAATGTTATACTTCAGTGTTCCATGATAAAGGTCTCCCCATCACTTTTTGAGCGCTTCACCAGTTTCACTTAAAACTGAAACTAAAAGTGACTCTTGTGGAGAATTCTGCCCAGCTTAGCCGTGCGACCTGAGTACACACTACTCAGGCGAAGGCTTTATCCTCTCTCAATACCAAGAGGCACCACACCACACAATGTGCAAGTCTAAAGACGTGCTTGCGCACATGCAGAAATTCCTTACTGAAACCCCACTGTTATTCAGGACAGCAGTGTTCTTTAGTGTTTTAGGCACCATATAACCAAAAGGCTAAAGGATTAAATCCCGCCACTGCAGTTGTCCCATTGGGAAGGTACTAAACATGCACCAGTCCAGCAAATGTCCGACGATATCAATAGGCAAAGTGTTAAATGGTCAGCAATGTAAATTGCTCTAGAAGAGTGTCTGGTAAATAATACTTTTTAAAAAAAGTCAAGTTAGTCCATGGGCATTTCAAGTCCTGTTACTTGTGCATTTTCAACGACATTGACTGCTTTCAGCTCCTACTTAGGTTACATCAATCAAATCCTATGTGGAACAATGCTCCATTTGATTTCAACATCTCCCAGTCCAGCTCGAGTGAAATATTTGTTTTTAATGCTCTGTCTCCATAACAAGCACAGTGCCTGGCCTCCCATTGACATGCAGCCCTGCCAAAGGAAGTGGTGTCTGTAGTGGGATGCTGGGAATTGGCCACTCCTCGCTCCGTGAGCTTTTCGCTCGGAGCCCGGCTGCAGATGGAAAGATCTCCAGCCCGCTCAGCCGGGAACCCCTTGAGAACTCAAAAAACCCATTTCTCTGGGAGATTGCTACACTGTTTGCTGACATGAATAAAGCTGTCGCCTCTTTAGAGCTGCAAATTTGTCGGGGGACACGGCAGCCTCCCGCCACCACCGGCCTTACAATCAGCGCTCCAGAGATAGCAGACGCTAAAGGAAGACTAACAAATGTCTCCGGACTAAGATTAAGAGCTATGGAAAGAGGGCCAGTGTCTGGTATTCTTGGATGTTGTTTAGGGCCTACTCTGTCCATGGCATTGTGATATAGAGCCCTTTCTTTTCAGATCTACCCAGAAAGAATGGCTGTCACTGATGTCTATCCAGTGTAAGTACACATAAACTCAAGGCGTCTTGGTGTACATAAACAAATCGAACTGTCAAAGTTTTTTCAAAAACTCACAATAGGTTTTGCTTTTAAGATGACCACAGTACAATAATACGGCATCAAGAATGAAAGTATTGGCAAACTGTCCAAGAAGCATTCCAGACCAGCAGACCAGGAACGGCTGGTTATACACAGTACAAAGTATACACTGTAATAGCTAACTGTTGTGTTAGACAGTCATGCAGGCATGTGGAGCACATAGACGGCCAGCCAAAACAAACAGTCCTGCACGAGCCAGAGGGTGCGCAGGGCTTGAAGCGCTAATTCAATAAACCAAAGTGTCGAAGGTTTGACCACCAAGCCACACGTCACCGCCGGAGATATGTGCATCCTGTGTTCGCAGAATCTGATTGGCTCCGGCTCTCTCACGCCTCCTCCATTCTCAGCTGACAATTCCTCTCCCGGGCATTAGTGTTACACACAGGACATAACACAGAAGAAATTATAATCGCACAATTTAACAGCTAGATGACACGTTGATGCATTGCTCAATGCTTGAAATACCTTAACTGTCTGACTGTCCAGCCGTCTAGACTGGAACCCAATTAGTCATCTACCCAGCCTCCTCCAGAAATCACTGTAATCAGTCAGATTCAACCTGAAACTTCACCTGTCTTTTACCCATAACTTAAACAAGGTTCACCACCCTAGCTAGCTGGGAACCTAACTCAGCTTGTCACAAGAGAAGCGATTAGCTTTTGAGCTAATGATGGAAATTCACAGCTAGAGGAACTAACTCTACTCTTGTCTTCGACTACTGGCAGTGGTGTCACTGTCAGCAGCTACACCCCACCCCTTGCACTCGCCTTCAGCTGGATGTTCTCAGGCTTCCACTGGGGCTTCAGGTCCTTCAGCAGCACCAGGACACTGTCCCTGGGGTCGTCCTCATTCACTGTCACGTCCAGGTGGGGGAGGACGTCTTGCCGGGCCTTTGTGCCGGCTTCCATCACTGCTGGGACGTCTCCGGCCGAGCTCTGCGCACTTTCTCCGTCCTTCTAAACCCACTGATCAGTAGCACCGCTCATGTCCAGCAACAGAGTTTCCAAGCTGGTTTATCAAAGTGCAACGTTCGACTGGTCATCTTCACTGCTGCACTGCGGTTAGTGGAGGGATTACACATTAACCTGCCCCCTCAAAAGTGGGAGAAACCGCAGAGTAACTTAATTCCTAGTCTTATGCACATAGAGCTAAAACTTTAATCTCATCTTTACAATAATATATATGAATTGACAACACATAAAAAATATAGCCAAACCTAGAACAGAAGTATACAAAAGCTGTAAATAACATGAGCATCATCTGCACTTTTTCCGGGGTGGGGGGGGGGGGGTGACAGCTTCTGCAATGGCACATCATACGTTATACTTCAAGTGAGAATGTTTGGCCCACTTCACTAAAATACCTCCGGCGTGGGTGATTATAATTACTCACACTGCCAGCTCAAGTGTGCACCCTCAGAGTGTGATCCAGGATCCAGGAAGGCCTATTGCGTTAGAATTGGGGCGCTTACATCATGGTGCTGACATGTTTACCAGGCACCTATACTAATCACCAGCTCCAATTAATAGGAAAGCTCATGCCGGATCCTACATCCGTTGGCGTTGGTTCATTTATCCATCCTATAATTCTCAAACTCTTCCAGTCATCAGTTGAATTGTGGCTGACTTTTAAATGATAACATTTGGGGTTCTCTCAAAAGCTACTCTACAAGATTTTCTCAGGATTTCTAAAGGTCAATGAAGTTTATCTACTATAATTCCTTCGTTGTGAATGACTTCGGTCTTGAGGAAAGTGGCTATAGCCAACAGCTGACTTATCCACGCAGATTTAAGGATTCTGGCGAGGATTACAGATTTAAGTTCGGATGAAGTTCATGCCTTTTGAAAGTCAGCAGTCACAGCTAAGTTATGTGAATTCATGGATATTCAAGTGATTTGGTTTTCGTTCCCACAATCCTCAGAAAAGGAGAGGGGGGGTGAAAACTAGCATCCACAACAATATCTCTTCAGCAATAATTAAGCTGATGGCCTATTATGCTGTATTGCTGATCAATAAGTGCGTAGTCTGGCGGCCCTTGAAGGAGGTAGCATTGGCTCCGGGCCAACCTGCCTCGCTCTTTGCGAGCAGACGCAGGTGCGTCGCCACTCGCTGCTGTTTGTCAGGGAGAGTGACTGCAACAATCGCAGCCTCTTCAGGGTAATTGTGCACAAGTGCTCATTTAGGGGCATTCTCTTTTGTGGGGGCAGGTGCAGTTATTCTCCCCTCTCCGCGAGAGGGGGAGGCCCCCGTGGGCAGGCGCATCTGTCGGCCTGCTTGCGGGTGGGTTACAGTACCTGGGCTCCCGTCCTGCCGCGTCCATGGCCCAGCATGATTTCCTCTGTTTTCTTACCTGCGTTCGTTCTGGGCAGGCTACCGTTGGTTTTGAGCCAGAAAAAGACAAACTGAATTTAATTGCGTGGCTGGCTTAGAATTTTGTTCCAAAAATTCAAAATGTCAAAATAAATATCTGTTGTCGCTTATAGGCGGATTTTCCTTCTCTCCTATTTTATGTGAAGAAATGAATATCTTTTAGATATAGCTCTACCACTGTGTATCAACACGGTGTTTACTAACATCAAATTTTATTTATCTCATTTTAAAACACATTCATATTTAGCTGGGTCTAACTAAAAACAGTCGTGCTCAGACACAAAAAAAACATTTTGAACAGTTTGAACATCAGTGTCGGCCCAAAATGTTACAGTTGTTAGTGTTCCGTTTGCTCAGCCTTGTAGAGCGACATTGCTTGGCTGTCATCAAAAAAGCCTCATCTTGCAAACATGCTTGTGTTTTGAATGAGAGCTGAATATAAACATAAAAAATTTAGGGTATATTGCAAAACATGGTCACGTGGAGCAAGTGTATGGGCAGATGTTCCTTCAGTGATCTGTAAATAAGTGGAATTGTATATAAAGATGCAGAGGAGGTCGTTAGTGATGCAGGAAGCAGCAGGGCTTTCAACCCACTGCCGGAAATTGTAAGACAACAGAAGCTGGTAGCACTCACGAACTGTTAGGGTACATGTTTGATTTTTTCTTTCTTCTCCCTTTTTATTTTGAGACCCTCCTCTGTGTATATCGAGTGAACTTTCAGGAAAGCAGACCTTGAAGAAGAGAAATTAATCATTTATTAAAAGATCAACAACAAAAAAACAAATCTGGAAAGTAGACCAAAGTTTTTTTAGGCTCTGTTACTTATTCCTCCTGGTTGCTTTAAAAAAATAATAATTTTTAAGTGGAGATGGAGGTGGGTTTGCCATGCTCTCCACACGACACATATTTAATGAAATTTATAACAATTGTTCTTCAATCAGATTAACTGCTTGTTTAAAATGCAAATATGTTCTTTTCTGTGACATGCTGTAATTAAACAGAACAATGCTCTATTTATTCATCTCTCATTAAGTCGTGCTCATCAAGGGCTTTGAAAATGGAACAATGATTGACCACCTGGTCTTGTTACTGTAGTTAAATTTATTAAACTCCCAGTCTCTATAGAAAATCAATGTGTAATTGTATGGGTTGCATGGGGTCAGGATTGTTTTTTCTAGGGGAAGATATAATTAGCTCAACCTACATGCTACATATGCTGATGACAGTTCTATAAATTTTGTCATACCCGTATTTTGGGATGTCTGTGGGCGCTTCCGTACCCCCATTTTTCTATTTTTAAATATGAAATACTTATAACAGTGGATGGGAGATACAACTCAAATCAGATCTCAGAACAGCTTGCCTTATTGTATGCCCTGTGTTGTTTGTTTTGCTATCTCAGCGTAATCTGCGACTATTCAAGAAGCATATCCCTAGGCTCTCTCTGACCCCACCCAGTTGACCATGGGGTGTGATCGTTTAGTAATCTTTGTTGGTTATCCAAGTCCTCCAAAGCACATTCAATATAATCTCATTACGTTCTTATACAGGCTATGATCATTTCAATGACCCGGTTGCCGTTTTTTACTAACTTCAGTATCCCATGACAATTTACCATTTGTGTACAGAGTTTTGTAATTTTGCACCCGAGGTAAAACATGGACCTAATTCCAGAATTCTCACATGAAAAGCCACGGGCTTTGTAAAAATTTCTTTACGGTTATGACAGCAATCTTTATAGAGAGCACTTTCATATTACAATTTTTTAATTGTAAAATTGTGAGACTTGATTGCAATTCAGTGGGAAAAGCATATTCATCCCCTGTCCCAAGCGCCGTAAGAAACGTATGCCTCCCAGTCACGGAAGTCAATTTATAATTATTATTTTGTGTCTCAATTTAACATAATCCGAGCATTCGCGCAGTTCAAACATCGACTGTGTCGTCTGGGAGATGGAAGATGAATGTATCTCGTTCTGCCGCAGCGATAAATTAATTTGATTAAAACTTTCGTTTTGATCATCGGAATCTCTTTGCAGCCGACTGGGTGTCTTCTTTACCCACTCATCATGTCCCGCATATAGTTCTGGATTTTAAGTGTTTAACGCAACAGCTGTTTTCTAATGTTACGGTGAATATGGGGCTGACTGCCATCGTTTTCCTAGAGGTATTCGTGTTTTCCCCTCCAAGCATGATGAATGCATAATTATCTGGCGGACCCTGTTCGATGTTTGTTGCTTTAATGCATGCGCGTGAATGTTAGTGAGATTCGCAGCTTTGTCAGTCGGGTGGCGAGGAGTTGGCTCCTGTGAGAGACTGCACGTAGAAAAATTGAACAATGGGACCCCTCTCGCCTTAAAACACTGCTGATTTGCTCCTCAGTTACAATACAATGAATGGAATCTTCTCCATGTTAAATTTTAAAACAGTCCCGTGTAGTAACGCTAATGATATGTAGCTTGGATGACGCGCATTCTGCCCTCTATGTGTCAATGATAAGGCAACGGGTTCCCTGTCCGGATGCTGTCCTCCGTGGGGTTGGGAAAAAAGTTATTTTCATATTTCATAAAGCTTGTTAAGGTCTCCGCATCTGAAATGCTGCGTTTTCCGAAAGGAGAGTTGTCCGGAATATTAACCAGATGTGTCTTCTTAATTTAGCCCTATTCTTGCAAGCTTTGCAGCTCAAGTCACTTCCGAAGTGATTTGAAAGAGTAGAGTGGCCATTACGGTTTCACCACAGAATGGATTAGGCAGCCTTGAGAGTAAAAAAAAAAAAGGCTCTGCAAAAAAAGTTTACGTTTGAGTGCTTGGTTACAACCTGTTTTCTACCTACCTCAGATTCTACCAATACCGGGTGCAACCGGTTTTCTACCTACCTCAGATTCTACCGATACCAGGTACAGCCTGTTTTCTACCTACCTCAGATTCTACCGATACAGGGCACTGGGTGAGACACAGTGGGTACCGAATCATTGACCAATACCCCCCAAGCTGTTGGACAAAGACAACAAATAATCTCAGGATAGAGTGAGTGGCATTTTTGATAATTTTGTCATCTAGAATATTTCACTCATCAGCTCTCAGTTGTGTTCTGCTAATCACTGATAATAGAAAGTATGGACAGCTCTGTGTGGGGTAGTAGTTAAAAGTTGGTTGACTTTCAACCTAGAAGGTTGTTGGTTCATATCTCCACACTGTTATGTCTGTGACTAGGTGATGTGTTTCCACTCCTCAATTGGTCTACTACTTCAACAAGCTGTTTCTTGTTGTTGCACCCTTCTCAGTAAGCCCTAGACTATGTAGTGCGTGAAGTCCAGGAGGGCAGCCATTTCTGAGATACTGGAACTGGTGCATCTGGTACAGACCACGTTCAAAGTAATAAATATATAATTTTATTTATATACATATATATATATAATCGAAATATATCTTTCTTTAATTCAATAATTTGATTTTAAATCTAATCACCGGAAATATGTTTTAATGTCATTTTAGCAAATGCACAGAGAGCCTGTGAAATTATTCTTCTGTGCCTGTATAGTGTCTCCCATGCTCCCAACACACAAAATTATTTGTTTTCAATCATTTTGATGTTTCAGTTTTATGTTCCACGGGGTGTAAACTTTGGACATTAACCATAGTAATGAGTATTTAAAAGGGTGTGCATCTGCAATTTTATTTATAAGACAAGTCGAACAAATCAGTTTTTAAGCTGGAGAATGAAATGTGAAATGGACTTGAGCATAATGCAAACGCATCTTTTTGATCCTTGATTCAAATTACAAATCATGATTATTTGCTTTGAATATGAGCAATTACTGTACCCTTGTGTTCATAATCACTGTGCTGATTCAGTGCTCCAGCTGCTGTCTGCGGAAAATAATTTGTTATATTTGCCGTATATCTATTTTATTTGTACAGCAGATTCACGCTACTGCATGCAGTTGTTAAACCTTCAAATGCACTTGACTCCGCCTTAAAGCCATTAAACCTCTTGGAAAGGATATTACTGGCTGGGGTTAGCTTTTCAGAAATCACGTTAAGATTCCCTCATTATTTTACACTAATGGGAGTGCCATCTCCTCTTGTAAGAGACCCTCTGTTTTCTCTGTGGGTCTTATATAGCTCTGCTGGGATGATGGGGGATGGAAGTTGCAATCTGGGGCAACATTGACTAGTGTCCTACCTGCCTCAACCCCCCCCCCTCAAATGATTTGAGATATTTGCTCAAATCAATCAATCAAACATTATTTGTTATAGCGTATTATTAAAAATAGAATTAAATAGAAGAGGTCATTATTACCTGGAAAAAAAATTACCTGGAAAACGGTCAAAATAGTAGACACATGTAAAAAAAAAAAAAAACTAAATAATAAAGTAAACAGTTATCTCTCACGGGCCCCAAGGGCTCTTTCACATGCATAGTGGGTGCAGAGTTGGTCTGGTTGAACACAGGGCCACATATGTGAGCTCTCCAACCATGTACTGAATCTTTTATTTTTGTCCACTGGATTTTGTCAGAACAAGATATAGAAAAATTCCCCTTATAGTTTAGGTGAGATATTCCTCTATAAAGAAATTGTATGAAAATAAATGGCTACATCTCTGCCTCAACCCTTCTGGTCTAATGTCTCTAAACAAAGTATACATTAAATAGTTATTTCAGTGAGCATATTACATATTTATAGTCATGGAAAGAATCACCCATTTACCTATAACCCTGGTGTGAAAATGCAGTAATAGACCCAATTGTAACGTCAGAAAATATTACATTTTCTTTTCGATAACACACCCGTATGAACGTCTTTTTCCATACAATTGAACAATGAGTGGTTATTTCCGCATGATATAGGTTGGACTGTCGTCGCTTTTCTTTCATACAAACAAGTGAAACTACAGCGCATTGCATTTATTTGAACCTAACGAAGCTGTCAGAAAGTAAACTGTCGCTTCTGAAGTGCGTCAGGCAAACTTTCATTCTATGACAGCTGCGCAGCGAGATCGCCAGCGACTAATTTATTATACGGCGGATTGTTTAGTATCTCTAATACGTTGACTCGATCACAGGTTTGCAAGGTCCACTAACGGCAGCTGCAGCCAGTTAGCTGTAGTAAATAAGGATGATGCACGGTACCAAGTAGACGTTTCTACGTTTCGATTGTTCAGTTCAGCCGATGCCTAATGTTCTAACAGAAAGGTGATGAGGGAGTGCTGTTTTTTGCCTCGTCTGTGGGATGACTCACTTGTAGTCTGTTGAAAAGGACATAAGCAACTCCAAGACTTCGAATGTGTGGGTCTCTCACTCTGCTTTAACTAGTTACCCTACAGTTTGTTCCTTCGGAACACATTTAACGTCTACGTCCCTAATGCGCGGCCGAATAACAACAGCTTTAAATACGTGTCTTTTCATCTGGGCTGCGTCTAAAATGTTGCACACACCTCAGACTGTGGTTAACTAAAACAAATAATCAAATGAATATTATTATCTAGTCAAAATCCTTTCATGGGTCCATGTTTTAAACAAATAAATTATGGTGGGTTTGGGTTGTTTAGTATAAATAATTGACAAATTCCTGCCTGCTTACCCCCTTTTTGCAATTTTAAGACTTGGGTAAATGCACATCTACATATTCCACTGGGTGACAGGACAATCCTAGAAACATGAATTGTTGACCCTTTGTTGAGCAGTACAGAGAGTTAATAAAACGCATACTTGAACAGATGGAAACGCATATGTTTTTTTAAACCTCCCACCCATCAGGGATTTAATTACGTCTGGCTGCTCTTCAACTGAATTTGTTTACAATACAAATAACCCAGCATAACCGTACAGTCTATTTATACACTGACAGTGAAAAGTATCAGGATAAATATTTCATCAAGTATGTTAATGTGGGCAATTATACCGTACCATTCCGATGAGCAAATTATAAAACGGTGTTAAGTGTATCTGTCAATCAGCTCACAAAAATCCATGTGCAGGGTCACGGTTAATCTAAAAAGCGCAAAGTGTCTGCAGGAATGGATTGGCAGGTTGAAGCACGTAAATATGAGGCATTCCTCGACACAAACTAAGAAAACAATCCTGTTTCTCTCACAGGCAGTAGAGCTGATGTGTGCAGATGTTGAAAGTATAATCGCCCAACGGCTACATTTGTCTATAAAGGTATTTATTTTTCAGCAAAATCCATATCTGCTCACTTAGGGACAGTCCTTTTCAGATATGTGTAAGATAGCTCCCCTTTGAAACATCTTACATTCAATAGTTTTCTTATTAGAACACGTAAATATCGATTTGTCCACCTACCCTTCCATCATCTGATATGGATTGACATGCAACATATAAGTTAAACATATTTTCATTACCCAGGTCAAACCTGTAGTGAAATAATAAGGCAGTGGGAAAT
>JAOVYW010000007.1:8201270-8216089 GCA_025775045.1 Hiodon tergisus | reverse complement strand
TAGCCTGATCCTCAGCCGGTGCTGATGGGCGTGCCCGGACCTCTCCCGTGCGTATTCTAGACGGACGCGTGGCACAATATTGCCTTTATTTGCCTGCTTGTGGCTGTTCACTTCAACCCACAGGTCGCACCATTGTCTAGGGTAGAACCTAGTCGCGTGCATGAAAAGTCCAAGAGGGCGGTCATTTCTGCGATACTGGAACCGGTGCGCTCGGCACAGATGATCACACCACGCTTAAAGTCACTTAGGTCATTAATTTTGTCCATTCTAACGTTCGTTCGAAGAGTAACAAAATGCTGAGAGCCTTGATGCCTGTCTGCCTGCTTTATTTATCAAGCCACTCACTGGCTGTAGGAACGATCCATTTTCATGACCAGTGGATGGTGCACCTAATGGGTTCCGTTTTTGGTAGTTTAGAAATAAACAGTGGTTCTCTTGACAAGTAAGTGGTTCTCTTATGGCAGTGTTATTGTAAGCAAGAAGCTTCTGAATTGATGTTCCAGGAGTAGTCAGAAACAGGGAGCAGTAGCACCAACACGGCCTTTATTTTTCATTTTACACAAAAACAAAAGACCTTAGTTAAATACCTTATTAGTATTACAGATTAGAATTTATATTTTAGTATTTTACTTTGCAATGGCAGGCAAATAAAGACCTCATTCCCATTCCATGATATATGAATTAATATAATATATAATTTAAACATAATTCATTAATTCATTAATTATTATATCACAAACTGAAGTGTTTCAAAAGATGTCAAGTTTAACCTGTGAAGAATGAACCCATGTCCTCCTGTTTGATACCCACGGTGTATTTTTACAATATTATGTAAATATAAAACAGTGGAAGCACAGAACAGACATTTATCCCCTTTCCATCTGTACTGAACTGCACTTACCCATACCATTATTCCTGGGTGCCTGGGATAGTTGGGGTGTTGCGACCTCAGCCAACCACAATCCATCTGGACTGAAACTGCCGCGTGATAAGAATAGGAAACGTGTCCACTCAAGGTTTCGCAATATGACAATCCCACATTCCACATCTTTCGAACTTTTGCCCTGCCCCCTTTGCGAAGCTTGGAGCCGATGGGCTTGTGTCAAAGTGTTATTACAATCCACTCAGTCAGATTAAAATGCTCAACCATCACTCCTTGGGGAGAATGTAATGAACAGAGGCAACTGCAAACACCATTCTGCTTGCTGTCCCCAGTGAGTGGAGACGTGGAAGAGAAAGCCTGGAAGACAAATGTGAGCACTAACATGGCAATTAGACTAGCGTGGAGCATAATAAACAGATCCATGAGAAATGCTCCCCTGACACAATATGCTTTTCAACCAAACAAAAAATAATGTTCACAGCATACTCGTTGCATTGTTTCATTCATCCTTTCGATCTGTTTTTTTTTTAAAGATCTATTTTCCAAATAATCAAGCATAAAAAGTACAAATTGTCTGGTTGTAGAACTTATGATGAGACATTACAGAGCAATTAAAACAGGCTTTCTGCAAGGTTTTTTTTGTGTGCCCTGGCATTGATTTTTAACTTCCAGCTTCAGCATGACTGTATCTGCCATACCCATACTGGCCATGCTCGAAACAATGGAGAAGTTTGGCCTGTCCGTGTCATGAACGCATTCAAAACGGTACAAGCTTCAACACAGTGCTGATACATTTGCCTTTCCTCTGTGTAGGAACAACATTGCTTTGTTTAATAATTCAGGATCAGGGTTAATGCCGCTCTGCTCTGCTGCAGTCCATTATATCACCCCTTCCCTCCAGAGTAAAAGGTCAATGGTTGTGGGCCAGTGTGTTACGGCCGCTGACTGAGCCTGTTGCCATAATAATGCACCCAGGAATGTTCATGGCAAATCTACCAAGGCATGGGTGGTTTATCAACATATCTTTGACAGACTGTGACAGGCACACATACCTGGGGTGCGATCTGTCAAATTTCCAGAGGAGGACAAACCAGAAAAATTTTGGCACATCATGGCACATCACTGCTGCAGATCACAGTTTAAAGTGCAAAGTTAGGGCTCTAAAACAGTGCAAGTTTTTTGGTTGGATATGCACCCACAAAAAAATCTAGTGCAACAATACTTTTGAATTTATGAGCAGCTGGGTTAAACAAGCAATTTACAGCTTTAAAATAAAAAAAATGCTGTCCATCAGACATGTAAAATATTGCAGAGTAGTTTAACAGCAAAATCCTACAATAGATACATTTATCATTTTTATAAGTCAAAAGCTCAAAAGCTGCTGCTTGCGCCAGTATACCTAATTAAAAACTGCAGGATGAAACATCAGCCAATAAATTCAACATTCCTAACAGCTTCATCTACTATTTTTATGTCAGAAAGATGACTTTATTTTCCACAAAATAGGTTAAAAACTGCCAGGCTTTCTCTCTGTAGCTGCTTTTAAGAACTTTGAGTGCTCTCCCTCCGTTTTCTTCTTTCCTTCAGTAAACCGAGCTGACTTTGAACAAAAGCCACCGTTTGAAAAATATAGCAATTTAAATGACGCAGTTAATATCCGTTGGTTAATTGAATTAAGCACTATTACCGTTGGACGACAATGACAAACGAATGGTATCTAAGCCATAATAAGATCCTCATTATACTCCAAACTTCACATAAAATGCATCACTTCTGTCAGCTGTTAAAGAAATTGTTTAGTACAGACTGTTTTAAGGGGGGCGTACTTTATATATTCTGCATTTAATACTTTCTTTAAGAAACTGGGATGACAATTGTAATGCAGTGGAAATAATATTACCCCCCCCCCTTGTTACCATGCATGTACCATTGATGCTGCTGTTAAGTGTTCCCCCAAAGGTCTACTCTGTTCCCTGTGTTGACCAAGCAGTTCTGTGAAACACACCTTTCAGACATTGTCAGATTAATCAAAATTGCCAATTCACTGTATTTACAACTGTGTTTAAACAGTTTTTAAATATGGCGAAACATCTACGTTATGTTGAATTTTTGTCATAGAAGTCACAGTCTAATAATACTACTTTTTTCACACAATAGGGAATGGCTATACACAAACACTTACACATGACTCCTGGATTCAGAGCAGAAGGCATCATCACGCCCACAAAATAGGCATCAGCTGCCAGCCACTGCCAAAGTACCCTGCAGTTCAGCACCCACACACAGAGGCTGGGAGAGGCCAAAGGGGGATGAATTAATTGGGGGAAATGCAGAGCTAAATGGTGTGGACTGTTTAAATTAGACTGACAGGGCTGAGTATGGAGCCAGTCTGGGGAGCCAGACGGAGGTTTGTTCCTCAGCGCCACCCTTTGTCACAGATTAGAGGCTCCAACAATAGCGTTGCGGCATACAAAGTGTTAATTGCACGTTTTTTAGCTAAAGGGAAAAATTGCTCCCAGTTATGGGAGGGTGTGGTGTTACTGTTGTTTATTCTTTTTTTAGGTTGATATTCACAACTGGTTTGCACTGTAATGACAATCAAGATCATTTCACTTACTCCACTTATCTTGTGTCTTGCTCTGCTTGGGTTGGTGGACCCCTGGCATTTCTGCTTACCCCTTGTGATAATGATATCGTGAATTTGTTTGCAAGTGCAATATAAGGACTTTCTTTTTCTTGGTTACTTTTAGAATTCCTCGTGCCGCTGTTTGTTCCTTTTTTGTCAATTACTGTTGACTATATGCCGGTCAAATTGCAGTGTGCAGGGAGTAACATGATATCGATTAGTTGGATGGCTTGTCAGAGCGAATCAGTGTAGTTGCTCACAAGACAAGTAATGTCCTTTCTTTTATTTCTTCGTCCGTTCATTAATTAGTTCATTCATTCAGTCTATGTGGAAGCTTAAGCAATTCCAAGTTGGGGTCCCCTCGGAGCCTAGCCTAGACCACACATACTTCCACATACATCCAGAGTTTGCAAAGTTGCTCTTTGGGTTTTGACCGTGCAGCCATTAACAAGTTTAAATTCAAGTGTCTTCTATAATTACATTTTATAATTGTTTTTTGGTATGACAAAGTCAAAACGGCCTTTTGGTGAATCCGTACCCAGTAATTAGTCATCATTTTGTGTTTGCAAATTTTAGTTTGGTACTAGTGTGCTCAGATAAGGATCCACAGTCCTGATATTCCTATACCTTCCTACACCTCAAGGCAATCACTGTTTTTAATGGTTAATGAGTCCTTTGGCTTGATGTTATGCTGCATGAGAAAGAGAAAACAATGAGAGAAACAATACTGCCTTTTCTGAAAATGTGCTTGTGCAGATATTATAAATGTTTTGATGCCTGGATACATTATGAATTTAATTCACATTTTGTTACTCAATCAGTTAATCCAGTGAATTGAGCAGGGGAGAGAACATTATTTATGTTGTTCTTTCAAATGGACTGATTATCAATTATTTAAACAGGGAAAGAACAATTTCCATTTCATACACTATTTATTAGACCAGTCTCCTTTTATAAAATGCGTTGACAAATTCAGAAGAGCTTTGTCACTGGAAGCTTTGGGGCTGACGTTATAGCTATTGGCTTTACTTAAACTACTTACATTTTTGAAACAGCTGGATTTAGTGTTGGCAATGGGCCAGGTTGCATGCACGATGCCATGGCAGAACAAGTAGGGTTTAGAGTGGATTCTTATGACATGCAAGGGGAATGGGATTCTTATGGGATTGGGATTCTTTTGGCATACAAAGGGATTGGGATTATTATGGGATTGGAACTGCCGGTGGGAGACAAAACAATGCATGGTAACCAGTGTCCTGGTGTGAATGAAAACCGCTTGATCGCACGAACCCCGAACAGGTTAAAAAAAAAAAAAACAAGTACCCCAACTCAAATGTATCTAAAATACAATTTTTAATCTTGCTGAAATTCACAATTGTTACAATATCAATTGACTTGATTTTTTTCTTCTTCTGTTTCCAGTTCGTCATACATACTATACAATCATGTCGTGTAAAGTGTTTTACATCAAGGCACAAGACACAGCTGATGTCAGGGAAGCCTTTGGTGGCAAAACCTTAATGTTGTCCCCGAGGCACTGCAGTGCGTTTCTGGGACAAATGTAGGGGGGCGTGGTGCTCTATGCCAAAGGAGAAGTAATGAACCAGTGACATTTTACTTTCATTTCAAAGAGATCTGCATATAAAATCTAATGGAATTTTTCTGATTGGCCAGTGATGTACATAACAGAAGTGCTCATTTATTTATTTTGTTCTTTTTACATCTTCTTTGCCAAAAGCAAACATGAAACGAATCCAGGGGCCTCGATGGCGTTCTTCCGTTGAGTAGGGCAATGCGGGAGGGTTTTCGTTTCCCCAAAATAAATATGAAGTCATCTTGTGGAGGAGGGCCAACCTCTGCAAGAGAAGATATAGGGAAATGTGCTTGGATCAAATGTATTCATTACATTGCATTTACATTATATAAGAACAATTTCTGGCACATTTTTCTTTCTGAAACCATAATTATTTTATATTTGAATCAACGTTCGCCATGCATCAGACATCTCAGACACAGGTTCCTAATGGTAACACAGCAGAAAGCGTCCTTCGGGTTCGAAGATTCTTAATGAGGTGGAGGTACGCAGACAGGGCGTTTGGCTATATTCACCGTGTCTTCACATCTGGCTGCTTCGCCTCCGCCGGCCAAAGGCCTTGGCGCCCACGTTGGTGGGGACGAAGTTGCTGCTGCCCACGCCCCCGGAGCGGTGGAGAAAGTCGGCAAGGCGGTGAGTGACGCAGGTGGCCATGTTGCAGGCTCGCTTCTGCGCGGTAATGCTGCTTCGTGGAGTAGGAGGAGAAGCAAGGTATACTGGGTGCCCCACACGCTGCCCTTTCACAATTAACACAGCCAGCCAGGTAAAACTCATGTCGCAAAGCCACGGACAAATTCCTTGCAATAATACATTCATGTTAAGTTAATGGGTCTGAGCAAGAACATTTTTCTTTCAACTGGAAGAATTATTTTATCTTTTAAAAATATATATACAACCTAATAGTTATCCACTGATATCTCTTACCTGGAAATTGATGCTGTAGTTGATACAATAACTGATCTGTATCGGCTCATAAAAGCTTTTTTTAAGCAGATGAAAACGGAAAAATAATGGAACTTCAACCTGCTCTAGTACTGTAAATACACATGAATAAAAGAGCAAAGCATGTTTCCTGGTAGAAAAATATGTTTATTAAATAAGAAACATCAGCATGAAGGAAGCATTTGTTTATATGATTGTATTACTGTGCTGTTATTGAATCAGTAAGCTGGCTAAAAAAAGGAAATGAATCATTTTGAAATATGTGATTATATTAATCTTCTTTCGCTATTTAGGATAATTATTTTAATTTTCTAGATCAATGAGACTTGTCATTCTCTGTCGAAAAAGAGGAACCTAAATGAACTGGAAGGGGGGGGAGACGCAATCGGGGATTCTCTGAAGGCAACTCAGCAGGCAAGGTCTACATGCACCGAAACATTTTAAACGAAAAGCAAACAAGGGGAACCAGGCGAAGGGAGGGTGGGAGAGAGGCGCTCAGATCCCGTCCAGGGACTCCCCATAGCCAGCATAGCGGACGCCCCCCAGCAGGCTCCGCTTCTTGCCGGGCGCGCCGGAACCGACGTTGGTGCGGGGGTACGTTTGCAACTTGTGCAACTCCTGCGACAGTTTGCCCAGCACACAAGTGCTGAGGTTGGAGCAGCGCTTGGACATGGATCTATCCGGGCTGTTGGGAGAGAGACGACATGCAGAGACACACTCATAGTCACCAGGGCATGCAGGCGGGCAATTCCCTATAGAATTCACCTTACACTTCTCCCCATGCATGCTGAAAAAACGAGACAAGGTTTGACTTGATCGCAACTGCAGGTACAGAAACAATAACGTTGTAAATCATGCCGCCTCCGTGCCTCCCACCCTCAAAAGAAATACACAGTAACAATCACAACTTGGGTTGTTTTGCAGCCATGCTTCACCCCCCCCACCCCACCCCTTCTAACCTTAGCTGCGGCAGAATACAATCAAATTACTGCCACTGTCATGCAGCCCTTCTGCCTTGTACAACTTTAGACCATGCATGAGCGTCTCTGAGCATTCTCCTTACGCGGTTAGCAAGCAAACAGGCTCTCGGACATTCGAAATGAAGTAAATGAACACAAAAACCAGCCCATGCATAGGGGGATTAGGACAGAGAACTCCTTTATATTTATTTTGAGTGCCTTCTTCATACTGATAGAAGAGTCTTTGCTCTGAGCACGTACCTCCATGTCACAATCGATCTCTCGCATTACTGACAGGTATTGGAAGTTGTGTATGAATGCTCCTCATGACGTAAAAAAAAAACACACAACAGTTGACGGCTTGAAAAAGTGCCCATAACTGCTCCTGAAGGCCAAAGGAAGGCCCTCAAAAGGGTTCGCTCGCTTCAGATATCGGTTGGGTTACAGCTCATAGCATACCTTCAGGTGACCGTTCCACCACACAGAAGTACCACGTTGCGATTATGAAGAGGTCCGTACCTGTTTCCGTCATTCATCTGCTGCTCCAGTTCCTCTGCCGTCATCTGCACGAACTCGTTGACAATGGCGTTTAGCAACCTCCGGGCTTCGTAGTCAGTGAGTGTAACTCGGTCTGTCTTCGACTCTAGAGCCGGTCTGCAGGCAGGGGAGAGAGCGGTTCGAGCGATTCGGAAACCCGCGCAGCGCTGCCGCCCTCTGTGCCAAGCGTGGCCGTGGCGGAGCGTTAGTCCGGTGGGTTAGGAATCAGGACACCCCAGCCAACACCCCCACACACACACATACAAAACAATCTTCTAAAAGTGCTCCATTTAAAAAGCTGACAGGTGGCCAAGTCCAAATTTATGACAAAATCGATACTGTAGTAGGAGCGAGAGGGAGCTTGCCCCTGGGCTCTTTTATATACTATTAACTGTGCTGAATCATATTACTGACATTACCCAATTCTGTAAATGCCACTGCAATCTGCTTTACGCTATATGAAAGTGCACTTGAAAAATTGGATTAAGGGGTAGGAAAAAAAACTTTAACATTCACTTTGATTTTCCCACTAGTTCACGAAAAAAATTAGGAACAGCCTCTTTAGGATATCAGTAAAGTCTACCCCCCCTTCCCCCTTCAATTCTTCTCTGTCTGCTTTGGTATAATCCTGGTAATTGGATTGCGACCCTTTTCATTACACCGTCCCGAACAAAGTGCTCTCCCCTGCTCTCCTGTACCTGGAAATGTTAACCTGCTTCAGGAACATTCAGGTTTTTCCCCCTCTCCAAAGAGCAATGGATTTCCCTCACAGGCCCACAGTCGATTTACTACATACTACCCCAGCCTTTTCATCCGTCATGAAAACCAGAATCGCGCTGACAGCTCTTCCTTGGTCACGGCAGAAAGCCAATGTCCGCTCTGTGCGCCTCCCCATCTGCCTGCCCCGGGCGGTTGGCCTCACCTGGCAGGAGCCGCTTGTGAGCAGTACATCTGACAGACGACCAGGGTGTAGGCGACGAGGAAGGCGGAGATCTTCAGCATAACCATGGTGCCCTGCAGGTGAGACACAGAGCCATCAGGCAACAGTGAGCAAAGAGTAGGAAAAAAAATTATGGACAATGTGAGCCGTTATAATCTGCAGAAGTGGCTTAGATTGTCATGCGGCTCAAAGTTCAAAGCTGCGATTCATCGCAAGTTTCTTGAATTCGAGGTGCTGTTAACTTGTCTAAATTCCGCGCTAGCTGCGTCACATTCCGTCGCACTGAACGGGATGCCTCGTGCTACGCCTCTGCTGTCAAGCCACCAGCGCTCTCCGTGTCTATGACTGAAACAGCACTAAAGTAACTAACGGTCCCATGTCATTTCCCATTCCCAAAAGCTCTGATTCTCTTTTATCGGCCCTTATTGATAGTTGCCGTCCGCGCCAGCGAGAAAGAGGTGTTGGTGATTCCTCCTGTGTGCAGTTGTGAGGTTTGTAGTTGCCCTGTGTGGGGGAAATGGGCTTTGGAGTGTCCAGCCTCTGAGCGCTCCTTGCACAGGCTTAGATGCTGTTAGGGGGACGATGCATTTGTAGACAAGACTAGTGGCTCTAGCTAGCGCTGCCCTGAACCCCGTGCATTAGTGTAATGAGCTGCAGTCAGCCCTTGCAGAAAGTGGAGACAATTACTTTGTCTCTCCTTGAGAATCCTTCTGAATTGCATTTCTCTATCACACCAAAACAAAGCTGACTACCTGGCCCATGAAAAGTGGATATCTAAACCATGCCATAGTTCACATTCTTATCATTTCATTGTATGGCACCAAAACATATCTTGTCTGAGAGAATTATCTTCAGTTAGATGAAAGGATGTAACCAGACATCCTACCAAACAGAAATCATATTTAAGAATGTTTGCTTACCTTGAGTATTAGATCTTCCTTTGAATACAATGTAGTATGTCAGACTTCTTTCAACTTGTACAAGTCTTGATTCTGTTGAATGCAGCTACAATGCACAACCCTATATATCCACTACTAGGGTTTGTGTATTGAGCATGTAGGTGTTTAATTATCTCCCGTCAGCCAACCAGAGTGCTCCGCTATGCAGGCCAGCCAATCAGGCCCCATCCCTTGGTTCTGGCATGCTAATAAGAGGCAAGGCACTCCAATTACGTCATTCTTTAGTCACTAAGTGCTCCATTCACAAAATCTACTAGTCATTTCCATTAGTTGGTATCTAAATTTGCATTGAGGTCATTAATTTAACGGGAGAAAATCTAATGAATGACCAAGGAAGTTATCCCCAACAATAAATATTTTATAGGCTTCCAAAAATGCAACATTGCGTCGCTTGGTATTTTTCAAATGCCAAATCAATAAGCCTCAGTTACAGATCTTGCTAGTAGAGCCATCTTCTGTCAAAAAATGAACATAGCAGGCTCTCACTAATCTAGCCGTACATTGCCTATAAAGTAGATCTTATCTGGCACTGGCAGTAAAACAAAAATGAAAATATCTTTGGGTATTGTTTCAATCACAGAAACCAAGAGAATATCTGGGTTTGGTACAAAGCTGTACCTTAAAAAATTCATTTTTGAGTCTACTCAAGTCTTAAATACCAAATTAATTTTGCATTCATTTGATTGCTCTTTATCATTGTGTTCCCATAAATAGCAGTCTACTCAGCTGCCTGTTTATTAAATGATGAATTTGTTTGCAAGATTTTGATAGGTCTTTGTATTTGTGGCATATTGAGAAAAATCTTTAAAAAAAAAAGTACCAGAATATCTGTATCCTTTGTGGGATTAGTCTTGTCATTATTAAGACTATCAGTCTTAATATCCAATGATATTGCTGTATCTTCAGATTGCACCCCCAGCACTTATGGCCCTTAACGGAGATCAGTAGGCTGACAATAATGCGAACAGTTTTTCAAAACTAATTACCAAACGGTTTGACGCGTGGCATCATCTAATGCCCTTACTTTTCATTACCGGCCAGGGCCTCGTAAAGCATTCCGGCCGGGAGGCTCCCCCTGCGTCACAGAGGAGCACCATTAGCGGGGATGAGCCTTTTAGTGCTATCGAACAGAACGCAGGGCAACATGACAGAACCGCTAAATCACAGGGATCGGACCGACCCAGCTAACCCCCGGCCTGTGCTGGAGGCAAGGGGGGTGGGAGGAGGTCTGGGGGACAAGCTCCTGTTGCTTCTTGGTGAATCTCAGGGCAGGAACCGGATGCAGTCGGCCAGCAACCTGCATCTGGTCAGCTTTTTTTTTGTCAAAAACTTTCAGCTCAATAGAGTAACCTTTCAGATCCGTTCATGTTCCAGCTGGACACAGCTCACCCACCCAAGTGCAGATCATTATTGGTGACAGATAATGATTTTCTCTTCTGCACAGACACGGGAGGGTTATATGTTATGCATAACGTACGCCAGGCCAGTAAGGTACAGTGGCTGCAGCATTCCGCCTACCCACATTAATCAAATACTTTCACGGTAAGACAGAAGGTTTTTTTTCATGTATATTAAACTTTAACTTATTTCAGGATGGTTTTTATGTTTGAGGCAGTTCTGATAAGGGTGGTGTTATAAATACACAGGATTCCCCTTCTCCCTACTCACCTGTGGATTCTCAGGTTGGAATCTAGTAGACTGTTTCATTTACACCGGCGGTGGCGGCTAACTGGCAAAATACCGTCCAAGGTTTCTTTGCATCTCGTTAAAATAGCCATTCCTGTCTGCTTCCTGGGTATTGGTTTATTTATTTTTAAAACAATAATAAATAAACAAACAAAAAATAAATGAGATTCACCAGTTATTTGCCGTATTTACCCCTAGTACGGAAAACTCAGATTGTACCGACTCATTTCAGTTCCTCATCACTCTTAGACTACACATGGGGAGGGTACGGAAGTCCGATCGAACCCACCCACCTTTGAGCCACCCGTCATTTAACACACTGGTTTGCAGCCCATACAAGAGGGGTTTCAGGAGAATAGATGCATTGCTCCAGACTGCACTGTGAACCTGCAGCCATCCAGGGTCTCTCAAGGGTCCCTGGTTACAGTCAACCAAACTTATGATTTAAAACTGAAATCCACTCAGGAGGACCAACTGTTTGACTCATATTGAAACTTACATGTAGAAACTTCAAACGTTTTTCATATAATTGTTTTATGAATTTTGTGATTTTATCAATAAAATTGTTTTGAATTTGGTTAGATAATCCTGAAAATCAGTAAGATGAGCACAGAACTTTTTGGATGGAAATAAGCTGTACAATGTCATTGTGATTTCCTTCATCTACATAGTGGTTCCCATGGAAGGCGAGTAACTGTCCAATCAACTAGCAGGTTGTTCCTGTCGTTTTTCTCAAATCTCCTGATTTATCTAAATTATTTTCTCCGATGCTGGTCAGTAAGGCTCATTTGTCCCTAGAACATCTCACTGCCTTTTACTGCCATTTAGAAAATGTCTTGTGTTTGTGTGTGTGTGTGTGTGTGTGTGTGTGTGTGTGTGTGTGTGTGTGTGTGTGTGTGTGTGTGTGTGTGTGTGTTTTATTGCTTAAAATGTCTGCATTTAATTTTCATATTTTCATAACTGGGGTAGAATCGTGTAATGTCAGTGTAAAAGTATAGCTTTGATGAATGAAAGACTATTATTGCGGCACACCATTGCAAATTAGTACCATTTAGGGTATTTCATTCCAGTCTGATATCTCCATATTAAAAAAAACAAAAAACTAAGTAATGTCTAATCCAAAAAATCAACCATTGTCAGCAGCTTTTACTTACAGTAGCTTTCAGTAGCTTCCAGGGCTCTAAACAAAGCCCACCTTAATAGGACGATACATCTACTAAATTAAAAATCAATTTATTTGTGTACACAAGCCCAAAGTATTGTGTGTTCTCCATTAGCCCAGCAAGGAGGGATGCCTGAACACCTGCAGACTGGTTACACAGGGATTAAAGGGACACTCAGCCAGAGCCAGGGGAACCGAGACTCGGGCAAACAGGGATACTGGAAATTATCAATGGTCCCAGAGCGAAAAGGCAGACCTCACCTCCAGCGGAAATGGGCATGTTTGCAGTGAGCGTCCTTGGACATTAAAGAAATTGGATTAAATGGTCAAGTGTGGCGCATCAATTAGTTCTCTGTCGTGAGAGTAAGCAACAGCAACTTGCCTGACATTATCGGTCACTGTCACAGATGAGGCTCCCACTTATCTGGTTCAGAGGGCAACTAGTTCTCGGTTGAGAAATAGGAAAGAAAAGGATCAGGTTTTTGGTTTTTAATTTATCATTTATATCTGTGTGATGGAGTTATTTATATCTGTACATCTGTTTGACGGAGTACGATGACCTAGAAACTGGAGACCAGGGTTCTGGCCTTTAGGGCTTAAGGGGCTTCTAGGCTCACAACTCATCTTCTGACTGAACACGTTAAAAAATGATTCATATACTCTGTTTGACCAGACGGACCATGTGACCATCCACACTGTAAGGCTGTTTAGGAGGACTGATTATTGGAAATGGCTTTTGCATGTTAAATATAGGCTGTTTGCAGTTACTGTCTTTAAACAAAGCCTGACACAAAGACAGACACACAAGCAAGCTCTGTTTATGAAGCCGATGAACCTGTTTGAGGACGGTCGACTAAGATTCAGACACCGGAAGAACGGTGGGTTTTTCAGCTGTTGTTTCTCCAGTGTATTTTTAAAATTATTTTGATAAAACAATTGGTTACATGTTGGCCTGTCTGCTGGATAGCTTCATATGTTCAAACTGACAGTACAATGCATTGGAAGTGTATTTAAAAACAATCTCTGAGGGAATTAATTAATAGCAGGGTTTGACAAATTATCCCATGCATTCCAAAAAAATCACTGTGGATCAGATGGACTGGGATGAACGTAAAAACAAGTTGTTGTTTTTTCACTCAAATTACCACACTAAACGCCAATAACAATCCAAAATCACTGGAGAAGGGGATTGGTGGGGACCCAGGGAGACCGATTTGTATCATTGGAGAAAATCAAATGCCAGCTGGCTTGGCAGGAAGAGAACACGTCTCAACAAATAGCGGTCTGCGCTAATGAGGCGCAAGCCGCGAAGGAGCCAGTGGACAGGAACGCTGACAGGCTCCGCCAGGCCGCCGTGGGGCTTCAGGAGGCAGTTTGTTTTAAAGTGAACAAGCCACCTTTGGTATTTCCTCACTCAAATCTCACATTCAAGTCAATGCAACGGTTCATAGTTTGGAGGGGTTTTCAACAGGGGAGCTTCCCAACCCTAGAGGAAGTTTAAAACATGTAGGGGATTCCTCAGGACAATTTGATATGAAACATATTACATTAAGCTTGCAGTTCTATCCATAATATTTGCAAAACTCCAGGGATATTTTGTGCAAAGGGTCCTGGTAAGACACAGATCAGGCTACCCCATAGCATATACCTGGGACAATATTCAGGGCATGCCACCACCCTCACATTATGAAACACACTTTCATATATTATCTTTTCGGTATATAAAATAAACGCAAAAAACTCCTAAATTAATGACTATGTATGTATATATATATATATTTTGTATCTTTTGTTTGTTTTTTTGGTCTCTTACAACGAATGTGTTAATGGATTTGTTATTAAATTGTAATACATCTGGGTAGTCACATGACTTAATGTGTATTTTTCACCGATGATCCGATTTTTGCATCAGCCTTTCGGAGAACGCATAGTCTATTTGTGGGCATCCAAAGAAGTGACGTACCAAAGAAAATAAATTTACCGGTCTGTTGTAAATGCTGGCAGGATAATTCCCTTAAACGTTTAAACAACAGAATAAAGAGTTACACATACTAATTTATCACAGGGCCGTAATTAACATATCCCCCCACCAATGTTGACTCCATGGCTACGCATCTGCTCATAAATAACTCGAAATACAAATATTTCCATTTTAATTTTACAATAACGACTGACTGACAAAGAAAGTCTAGTCAATCTTAACTTGTTAAAGTCGACATGCGTAAGGCAATTGTTATATTTTCTAAGAAGCGAAGTTTCAAAAACATAAATTAGCAATGTCGATCGACTTTCCTGAAATACTTCATAGAGAATCCTCTGGAAACATTTGAAGTTACCGATTATGCTATTCTCTATTTCGCTGCTTCGTCAGCTCGTGAAAGCAATGATTCGAAGAATCTCCCACGGCCCACTTCACCATTGCGCACGTCAGTATTAATTAACAGCTAAGTCCACGGAGAGGTAAAATTCTAGATCTTCGTCTGACAGCAGTTTGCTTCGTTTGTTTGTTCTCTTTTTCTTCTTTTAATACT